>SRPV01001089.1:0-10876 GCA_018360135.1 Claviceps sorghi | reverse complement strand
ACATCAGGAGCCGCAGAACAACCCCAGTGATGCGTCGCATTATCGGGCCAAGTTTGAGCAATGTGAGTCGCACGAGATGCGATTTTTTTTTAAAAAAAAAAAAAAAAAAAGAAGAGAGGAATCAAAAAGAAGAAAAATAAAGGAAGCAAGGAATAACAATGGAAGAATAGCAGAAAGGAAGGGGAACACGAATAAATGAATGAATGAATGAATGAGGGAAAGAAAGAAAGAAGAACTATAGAGAAATACATGCTTCCTCCTCCCAAACAACCCAACTAACCAAGTCCTCCGCAACAGCCGTCTGCGACAAGTACCTCTGCCCCGACACACTCGCCTGCGTACATTTCCCGCACCACTGCCCCTGCGCCTGGGACGCCAACGAGGAAAAGTTTGAGCTGGGTGACGGCAAGCGCGTGTGTATCTCGAGGGGGGGGTTCAAGCCCGGTGAGACGGCGCGCAAGATGGAGCTTGTCCGCAAGGGGCTTTTGTAGGGTTTTGTTGTAAGATATCTATAGATACAATCTCTGTGTGGCGTAGCCGAGACGAGCAGAGGACGAGACATGACTGGACATTAAGGCAGAATATGTGCGCTGAGACGAAGCCTGGGGTGACGCTGAGGGGGGTTGTGTTTGGCAAGTATATTGCAAACGTCAACGTTCCACGAGCATTGCGATGTTGTCTACATATGTACTTGGATGATTGGTTCTTACAGATGATGTATTTATATACCATTTCTTACCAAGTATTCTACAGACATGGTCAACTTCACGGCAAGCATCGCAACATATCCACGAACAAAGTTCAACGCTAATGACGCGTGTAATTACACCGTTGCTAGTGAAAAGGAGGAAGGCAGAAAAAAAGAAACAAAAAAAAAAGAAACAAAAGGAGCCTGCAGATCGCGGGAGCACATGGCAGTGGCTCCGGCTCCAATGCACTGTACATGAAAAGAATAAAGAGAAGAGAAGAGAAGAGAAGAGAAGAAAAAGAAAACGCCACTAATAATATCAATGGATATTTGTCCGAAAACACATTAATCAAAGCCACTGAACAAAACAACCAAGAGAACAGTGAGCCAACTGAGGAAACTCCCGTCGTGTTTGCCGACGCAATCACCACTACGGACAGGCAGAATTGGTCTGGTTTCCGACATCCACCAATGCCCTATTGTCTCTTGGTGATGCATGTGGTCTGAAAATCCACCTCGGAATCATGAGTGAAAAGAACAAAACTGCTTGAACGTCCAAAGCAAGGGAGAAAACCCGCAACCCAGCGCCGGTCCGTCGCCAAGCAAGCAGAACTGGGGGCCAGCCCGAGTCCAGGGCTGGCCTCGTCTTCAATTTTCGGCGACAGCTTAGCAAAGTTGTGCTCGCCTTTCTCCTCTTGCTCGTCCTTTATATTCCAGCCTTCACGGCCTTACGATGTTCCGTTTGGCAGTGGCGGCATCGGGGGGACCTCCTTGACACCGTTGGATTCGTCCTCCTCGTCTTCGTCGTCTGGAATGAATTCGGGCGCGCCAAGGAGCTGGGCGACGTTATGCATGTCGTAGTGTTTCTTGCGGGCGGCTTCGAATTGGCGGTGCTTTTCGCGCTCTTCTGGTGAAAGTCCCACCAGCTCGTCTTCACCAGGGGCGACGACAACCTCATCAGCCACGTGGACCGTCTTTTCAGAGGGTTGGCGCGCGCTTCTTGGGGCGTCTGCCTCGGCAATCTCTTCCTCGGGGTCGCCCAAGCTCAGACCCGGTATGTCGTCTTCACGACGTGCACCTGCGGGCTGCCGCGCAGAGCCACCGCCTTCCAAGTAATTCTCGTCGTCGGACGGGTCCTCGGACGGGTCGTAGTGTTTGGCATAGGGGGTCTTGGGCTCGGTAATCTTCATGGTGGAGGTGCGTTCCTGCTCCGTCAAGTACAGGTTGGCCTCGTCCCACTTGAGGCGTTGCGACGGCTCTTGTGCGTCGGAATCGTGGGTGGATGAGCGACGCGAGCCGTGGGGTCGGATGGCTGAGGACGACGAACGACGGTGTCCAGCATTCAGTTGGGTATTCGCCAGAGTGACTTCTTTGCCGGACATGGACCTCTCGCGGCCTTGTCGTGGAGATGCCGTCGGCGGGGGCGACTTATGTGACGAGGAATGCTTCAGGATGCCTTTTGGACGTTTGCCATCATGTCCCACAGGAGCGGGCACAGGCGCGTGCTCGACAACAGAAGCCATGACGCAGGATCTTGTAGTAGAGGGAGACGAGGACAATCGGTGGATATGATGAGAGGGGAAAGGTACTCGCGATACGAGAAGCGACGACTCACAATGGTGCAAATGGGGATGAGTCGTCTGGCGGATCAAAGACGATGGCAGGACAGGCGGAAGGGATAGGGGAGATGGGATAGCGAGATGGGAGGAGGCAGATGGTCACAAGAGGGGGCCGGAGGACTGGTGTCGAGTGAGAGAGGGAATTGGTGGAGGAGCCGAGGGTGCAGGAATGACGCATTAGTCAATCACTACCGGCCGCCTCCCAGCCCAGCCCTCCAGCCCAGGCGGTCTGTTTCTGCAGTGGCGTGGACAAACCAATCAACGTTAAAGGCACCAGACTGGGCGAATCAGCATGCTGCATGTGGGCTGGAATGGACCGGCCTGGTGCACACTGCAGACACGCGAAGATTCCATGTTTGAGTCGATGGCATCCATGTCTGGTTCGTCGCCAGGCAGAGACAACCGTCGTGGCCTTTAGGCATGAAGCCCATTTTCCGAGACTCAACATAGCACGTACAGGCATACAGTGTGCGTGCACACATATACATAGAGTAGCATGATGCCGGCACCATTACGGGAGCAGCCAAACCAGCAAGACAGTCTGGTTGATGCCTCCGGGCTGCTTCGGCCAGGAGACTCGGTTCGTTTCATATCCCTCGCCTTGCAGTCCTTTTTCTTCTCGCATGTCCAAATCCTGCATCGGGGCACATCTTTTACGCATTAACTGCTCGTTTTGACCTTGACTTGCCAGGCAAGGCGACACGCCGTCCATGATGCGTATTGGTCTGTCACCTTAACGGTTCGGGATCTCTCGCAGGAATCGTCGCATGCGGTCAAGAGGAACTATGTTGTTGCCATCACTGTCGCTATGATTGTCGAGTAGCACATGTCGAAAGAATCGGAATCGCCACTGAGCACTGAGGTGTGTCGGATTCTGGGTTGTTGTCGTGCGTTTTTACTCCACATCCCTGGTCAAGCTGGTGGCTCGGCAGGGTAATGTACTGTCCAGTTGGTGATTATCAATCCTGAAGTACCATAATCGCACCAAGCCATGACGGACTGCGACTTGAGGTTCAAATGGAGCCGGAAGATGCAAGATGCCTTTGAGGCAGAGACGTTGTCGGAGTCTGGAGCTGGCAGCGCAGATTATGTAATTCTGGAGCCGAGCAGCGGCCAAGCCAAACCAGCCAGCGTTGCATGTGCTTGGGTGGGTGGCTGCCTAAAGTACCTAAAGTACTTACTTAAAGTACCTAAGGTGGGTACCTAGGTACTTGGCCCGGAACAGGTGCTCCGACGGGTGGTTTTATTCACTCGATTTTGTCGTGGGGCAGTCGTGGGCAATTTAAAGGGACCGGTCGACATTTATTAGACTGGAGTCTGGAGTGAGAACTCCTGGAGTCACCGGACCGCATCGAAGCCAGGCGGCTTGTCAAAGTTCCTAGCGCGTTTGCTTGCGGCGAACATGGGATCGGCTGGCCTGGCCTGGCCTGGCCTGGTCTGGTCTGGTCTGGCTGGTCCGGCCGATGCATGTGGCGATCGATCGTTTCCCGTGGCTCTCAAATGACCTCATCGAACCACGACTGCCGGAAGCTACGTCGCCAACGCTCTGGCGTGCCTCTCTTCTGGGGATGCTATTGGATGCCGCTCCTGAAGCCATCCAGTAATGGGTGCTCGAGCGCTTCTGTGACATTAGAGTCGAGTCTACCAGACCTTGTCAAGAGTCGGCATCACCACTTCGTGCCCCGGTCCCAGATCCCGATGCTGGTCTGTTGTTTTGACCACCGACTCTCCTTTTCTTTTCTTTTCTTTGCTTCTCTGTTCTTATCACGACTGAAAAAGCCCATCTTTGGAGCCCTCCTGTTCACTTTCGGCCTGGGACATGTCAGTGCCAACTTTGTCGCCGATTCGCATCTTCACATCCTTGGACACCCCGAGTCGACCGAGTTGACCGAGTCAGCTGCATGCTGTGCAAGGTGCTCGAGGCAGTCTGCATTTCCCGCTCGCCATTGTTGTTGTCGTAAAACCTCTCGTATGCGCCTTGTCCGTCTCGTCCATCTCGTGATTGGAGCGCAGAGCTCACCACGGCGCCGCGGGTTCTTTCTCGATTTGCCTTGGAGGCCGTCCATCTCGCGCGCTGCAAGCATGCCGTCAAAGCGGAAACGCGCCGAAGCCACCGAACTCCCGTCTCCCCCCCGGAGAAGAAGTAGTCGACGTGTCAAGCAAGAGAATGCCAGAAAAGAAGAGCCAGGAGAGCCCGGCTTGCTGGCCAGTCATGGAGCTAATGGTGCATTATCATCCAAGGAGGGCGTGGAACGAGCGGTGCGCAGACTGTCAGAGATGGAGCAAAAACTACACGATGAAGCCAAAAAACAGCGCTTAGCCATCGAGGCATCCAATTTGGCGAATGGGACGACGATGGAGGCTGACGCCAGCGCCGGCACCGACAGCGCAGTCAATGGAGCAAAAAAACATGTCCACGCCGGCTCCGGAAGCCTCGTCAATGAGGACCAGACCAAGACCGAAGCTGACGAGCCTGACGACGCCGCCCCTCTGGCTGATGAATCAGATGAGCGAGGGGCCAGACGTCTGCCGCCGGTGAACAGTGACCATCTTCCCTTGCCGTGGAGGGGTCGGCTCGGTTATGTAAGATCCATGTCTTTTCTTCCAGGAGCACACTTGACGACACCATGATTCATGAGTGGAATCATTAAAACCATGTCCCTCCTTGAGATGGCGGTGGCCGGCCTGCAAGGCGGTACGCAGGTTTTCGAGTTACTGATGGCGTAGCAGGCGTGCTTGAATACCTATCTTCGAGTGGCAAACCCACCCGTCTTCTCGTCAAGAACTTGCCGAATAAGCTCCATTCTAGATCATCGATATCCTCTGCAGGACCCAACCCAGCCCGAGCACCCGACCAAAAACCGCCCCGACAAAACTCGAGAGCCGAGCGTGGAGCGCGGTCTCAAGTTTGTCCAAAACCTGGGACTGGAGAATGCTCGAGACATAGTCAAGATGATTCGCTGGAATGACAAATACGGCATCAAGTTTATGAGACTAAGCAGTGAAATGTTTCCCTTTGCCAGCCATGAAGAGCACGGGTACGATCTATCCTTCGCAGCCGATGTCTTGCGCGACGCCGGCAAGGTTGCGTCTGAGCTGGGACATCGACTGACGACACACCCCGGACAGTTTACGCAAATTGGAAGCCCACGAAAAGAAGTGGTGGCGGCGGCATTCCGCGACTTGACATACCATGATGACATGCTCACCCGTCTTTGCCTCGCCGACCAGCTGGATCGAGATGCCGTCATGATCCTGCACATGGGCGGGACGTATGGCGACAAGGAAGCGACACTGGATCGGTTTCGGACAAACTACGCCAGTTTGCCGGCGGGAGTGAAGAAGAGACTGGTGCTGGAAAACGATGACGTCTCCTGGAGTGTGCATGAGCTTCTCCCCATATGCGAAGAACTGAACATCCCCCTCGTGCTGGACTACCACCATCACAACATCATCTTCGACCCGAGCCTCCGGGAAGGCACACTCGACATCATGGGCCTTTACGACCGCATCGCGGCCACCTGGTCCAAGAAGAACATCACCCAGAAGATGCATTACAGTGAACCGACGGCGTCTGCCGTCACCCCCCGCGATCGGCGCAAGCACTCTTCGCGCGTCATGACGCTCCCGCCGTGTGCAAACGACATGGACCTCATGATTGAAGCCAAAGACAAGGAACAAGCCGTATTCGAGCTTATGCGCACATTCAAACTTCCCGGCTGGGACTTGTTCAACAACGTCATCCCCCACGAGCGCGATGACGAGCCCAGACAGGCGGTGCTTAAGAAACCCAAGAAGGCCGCCAAGGGCAAACGGCAGCCCAAGGAAACCGAGCCCAGTGTTGAAATTGAGATCCCTGAGCGTGTAGTGAGACCGGAGGACATCAGTATGGGTGGTCCGGAGAGGAGAGTGTACTGGCCGGAAGGCATGGAGGAATGGCTGAAGCCGAGAAAGAGAGAGGTGAAGCCCAAGAATGGAACGAAAACAGGCGACGTGGGGAAGGAGTGCACGCTGAAGAAGGAGGTTGAGGACGAGGAATGGAGAGAATGATCTGACAGGCTTTGATTTTAATTTCAATTTCAATTTCAATTTCAATTTCATTTTTACTTTTTCTTTCATTCTCTTTTCTGTCTTTGGATCTGCGACACGATCACCCAAGGTTTTTCAGATGTGTGAGGCACTCATCTGTTTCGTTGCTCGAGAGCAAGGTCAAAAGGCGGCGAGAAATAGAATCACGACCCTCTACGAATCAAAAGAAACATGTACCATATAATATTGGCCAATGAAAGTCCATCATGACACCGGCCACGAGTCATGACGATGAAGGACGCGCGAGGGGGGGGGGCTTTCAGACAATTTGCAATTCGACACGGACCCGTGAACCTACCCTAGAGAGCGTCAGCCATCCCAACGACTCGTCTTGCGCCATCTTTTGCCATGGCGACGGTATGCATCGCGTCCAAACGCCCCCACGCGATGCACGAAACCCGATCGTCCTGTTCTGCTGTGGGACATCAAGAAGTCCATCATCTCTCAGCCACGTGTAAAATTTGAACCATTATCAGACCCGCTTCACAACAACTGATTGTTTGCATTTCTCCTTTTTTTTTTCCCTTCTCCTTTTCCCCTCTCTCTTTTTCTCCCTCTTTTTTTTTTTTTTTTTGGTTTCTAAAAATATTACGTTCCTCTTGTTGGATAAGGGATTGCGCACCGATATTTTTTTCCGCCATGACGTCCGACTTTGACGAGAGGACTGCTGCATTTGTGCGGTGGTTTGGGGGATTGCCGGGGGCGATGGTTTCGGATGCGGTTCGGGTTGTTGATTTGCGGTGTCGGGGGGCTGGGCGCGGGATGGGTAATTGCTTCGAAAACGGAAGGAAAAGATAGAAAATAAGGGGGAAGAAAAAGAAGAAAAGAAAAAGAAGAAAAAAAAGGGAAAAGGGAAAAATGCGACCACAAAGAGCTAACCAGAGTCCAGTTGCCACGCGAGATATCCCCGCAGACACCACCCTCTTCACCATCCCGCGATGCGCCATCATCAATACCGAGACATCCGCCCTCCGAGAGCACCTTCCCGCCCTGTTCGAGAGCCAGGGCGACCAAGACGACGAGCAGGCCCTCGACTCGTGGAGCGCCCTGATCCTCGCCCTCATGTACGAGCACCTCCTCGGCGACCGGTCCCGGTGGAAGCCGTACCTGGACATTCTGCCCGACGCCTTCGACACGCCCATGTTCTGGACCGAGGAGGAGCTCTCGAAGCTGCAGGCCAGCGCGACGCTGCGCAAGATTGGCAGGGAGGGCGCCGAGGACGTGTTCCGCCGGCGTCTGCTGCCGGCCATTCGGGGGAACGAGGCCGTCTTCGGGGACGGCGCGGGCTGGAGCGACGAGGAGCTGATGGGTCTGGCGCACAGGATGGGGAGCACCGTCATGGCGTATGCGTTTGATCTGGAGAGCGAGGAGGAGGGGGAGGAGGATGCGGACGGGTGGGTTGAGGATCGGGAGGGAAGGGCAATGATGGGCATGGTGGCCATGGCGGATATTTTGAATGCTGATGCCGAGTTCAATGTATGTGCGCGCGATGGGGGGTCCTACCTTTTTGAAAGAAGGAAGAAAGAAGAGAAGGAAACAGAAGAAGAAAGAAACGGGAAAGAAAAAAAAAAGAAGAAAAGAAGAAAAAGTGAGAAAGAGCAAGGGAGAAAAAAAAAAGGAGGAAAAAGATTAAAATTTTACGAGTGACTAATTCATCCAGGCACATGTCAACCACGGCGAGCATGAGTTGACCGTCACGGCGTTGCGCGACATCAAGGCAGGAGACGAGATTCTCAACTTCTACGGCCCGCACCCCAACTCTGAGCTACTCCGCCGCTACGGATACGTCACAGACAAGCACTCGAGATACGACGTGGTGGAAATCCCCTGGGACGTGGTGCAAGCCTCGCTTGTTTCTGAATTGGGCGTACCACAAGAGGCTGTCGAAAGAGCGGTACGCGGCCCCTGTTGAAAGAGCGAGCCCAGGTGTTTTGTATATCAGCTGACTTTTTTTTCTTTTCTTTTCTTTTCTTTTCTTTTTTTTTGAGAAAAAAAAAAGATGGAGAAAATCGACGAGGATGAGTGGGAAGACACATTCGTCTTGGAGCGAAATGCTGGCGAGCCCAACCCGGATGGCACCCTTGGCCCGGCTGCGCCAGCAGTAGATGGCATGCCAGAGGACTTGCAAGCGCAGCTGAAAGCCATCATCAAGGAGGTGCAGAGACAGAACCGCGCTCTGATCCCTGACAAGCGGAAAAGAGATGACGTCCTGCAGTCCGTCATGGTCGGGGCCCTGCGGTCGGTTGCTTCGCATTACCCGACCACGGTGGCCGAGGACGAGGCGCTGCTCAGACAAGGCAGTCTTGCCCCCCGTCACCGAATGGCAATCACAGTCAGGCTGGGCGAGAAACGGCTCATAGAAGAGGCCTTTGCTCATTTCTCGGGGAAAACTGCCCAGGAGGAATCGCACGTGCATCTTTCGGCATCAAAGAGGTCCAAACGGACAGGGTAGACTCTTGCTTGTGATGCTTCTTTTAGTTGACTGATTTGATTCTGACAAATACTACGTATGGGTTCTTTTTTTTTTTTTGGCACCCCCATCATCATGACCATTATGAAATGCTAATGAGAGCTATTTTCCCAACTCGACCACGCTATAGGGGAGGCCCTCCACCATGTCCTTCCCTCACCCTCCCCCGGGACGTTGGAAAGGCTATCATTTGTTCAATTTGCATCTTTTTTTTTTTTTTTTTTTTTTCGCCGCGGGTTCCAGCTAAGTGGTAAAGAATGTTGGCTGTCATGAAGAGCATTGTGGCCTCTATTGTCGAGCGGCATCCCGGTAGTATGGAGATGGAAAAACAAGCAGGATGGGCGGCGAAGGAGAGCAAAAGGGAAAAAGAGAGTAAAAGCAAAGAAAAGAAAAGAAAAGAAAAGAAAGAAAAAGAAAAAAAGAAGAAGAAGAAACGCGGGTAGGTATCGGCATATGGGGGCCTACGCGGATCAAATACTTATGTCTCAAAAATGCATGCGGGGGCTTATGCAGCATGGCGTTCTTCATGCGCCCCTGTAAGTATGTCTTTGGTTCTTGCTTTCTCGTGGTGTCAAAGGGACTAATCACAAACGGCGCAGCGTCAAATATGATGCAGCAGAGAGACACGCAGTCTGGAGAAATGGAGGCTGCGAAACCCTGGATCCGTCCGATGCGAAATACCGACGGGACGTGCGAGCCATGAGACAAGACGACAAAGCAGCACGCAAGAACAAGCATCTCCAAGGCAGATCCAGGCGCTCTTTTTCCCGTCCCATGGCGGTTTGTGGCCTGATTTTCGGAGCCGACGTTGATGAACATTCAGGCGGTCTGGGAATCAGCCACGCGTGCCCGTGGTACGTTGCATGGGGCGTGGCCGTACATGGTGCTTTGCAGATTTCGACTGAAACCCTCGCTCCGGGGGGGGGAGTTCGCGCTCAAGATGTGCGGGTCAAGAATGCGTCCCGCTGCTTGTCGGTCGTGTCACACGTCAAGCTCATACAACCGTCACATCTGGATGTATGTACATATGTATGTAATGTATGTATGCTTGGGACGCGGCGTCTCGGGCTCCTTGCAGCGTTGCGCACCTGGGCCGTCCGGGGAAAGGAGGGGCCAGCAGTTGAGGCTGATATGACGCGAGAGTGAGGAAATGACATGTCGGGCGAAGGCGGGACATTCGTTCGGCTTCAGGAAAAGACGTCGGGAAGTGCTCTCGACAGGCCGGCAAGAGAACCTTGAACTCGACACCCGCATGATCAGCAGCATGAGATGGCATGAAGAGGAACAGGACGGCTATTGGACCGGGCAGGGCTACAAATTTCGGTGAGCCATATCCGTCCCAATCGATTTACATCCTCACCCATGTCCGGGTATCCCACGAGTCAAGTCGTTGGACATGAATACTTTGGCCCGAGTCACTCCGTCATGGCCCTGCACGGAGAACCCTGAGCCCACGACTTCCTTGACGCTTCCGCAGGCTGTCTCGCCGCCGGTCAGACTTGAGACCGCTGTTTGTTCGAAGCACGCCACCGACTGGACCTGTCATGTTGCCGACTTTTCCGGTGTTGCCGTGGCCGCTCAGATGCCACGCGACTGCCCAATGGCCCGAAAAGCCCAGTGTCGAGCACGTTGGCGAGTCGTGGATTCTGTTGGGAGATGAGGCCGGCGTGATGGTATATGCATTTGCAGCTGCCCCTGGTTCAACCAAGGATACCCGGTCTGGTCCAGCCAAACAAAAAAAAAGATGGAAAGAAGGAGAGCAAAAAAAAAAAACCACGTTAAACTGCCCACAAGGACATAGTGTATGTCCTCATCCACAACCAGTCTACCGGGCGATTGGCTCCTTTACTTGCTTCATCCAACCAGTCCCTCCCGCTCACGGGATAAAGGAACCATGTCGTTCCTGCGCACACGCCCCCGCGATGCTGCGTTCGTGGCGAGCATTCTCTTGGGACTTGGACCAGACAGCATCAGCCTTGTACTTGATGAGTAAAAAAAAAAAAAAAAATG
>SRPV01001088.1:0-10886 GCA_018360135.1 Claviceps sorghi | reverse complement strand
AAAAAGAAGAAGAAGCAGAAGCAGAAACAGAAACAGAAAACAGCTCGAGCAAACTAGGCTTCTGGCACTTGGACAATCCTCCACCATCCGCCAGCACGCCATCACGCCATACCCCTCTCCCGCCCTCGCGCGGCATTTCGACCTCTAGCGCGCTAGCTCGACGGCCGACTGGCCTTGGGCCTTCCTCGTCTGGGCCAGACATTTTACCTTTCGCCGTCATCGACTTTCCTGCACAGCTCACCATGTCGCCAGGCCCCAAGAGCTATTCTCGTGTGGCCCACGTCGAGGACGCCGACGAAGACTCTGGTAGCTCCATCAACGGCAAGCCAGGCACCCGCAAGTATGCCACATCCGGAGCGCCCTTGAACCCGTCCAAGGCCAACACGAGTAGATCGCGGTCCGACAAGCGGCCCGTCGTCTCGAGGTCCTCGTCTGCTGCGGCCGCTCTAAATGACTCCGATTCTCGTCGTGCTGCCGAGCACAAGGGAAAACCGACAAGGCAGCATTCGTCCGCCAAGGACTGTGGCGATCCCGAGCTGAGAGCCAAAGACCGAGAGCAACAGCGAAGAGACCGAAGGCTGAGAGAGGAGGAAAAGGATCGCGAGCAACAGAGAAAAGACCGAACGCCAAGGGAGGATGAAAAAGACCGAAAGGCCAAGGCCAAGGCCAATGCCATCCCGGCTGCGGCCAAGGATGAATCACGACCACCTCGACCACGTCGATCGACAATGCTCAGTCAGTCGGCTGCACAGCCAGCCCCGAACCCCACGTACAAAAGAGGTCATGTAGACGATGCCGATGCCGCAGGCTATGGGCTGCAGCAGCCCGCCATGTCTGGAACTCGGCCAAGAACCCAACTACGAACTGCCAGTTACCACGCAGGACAACCATACAGGCCTCCTCCTGTAAGTATGAGTATGATGTGGCATCCACCTCATCAAGCTGCTGCGCCTTTTCCCATTGGCACATTCCCGCCTCCGATATGGCAAGGTTATGGTACATCCCCAGGCGGATTTGCAGCCCCTCCGCCACCTTCACCTGTCGGTCCTGCACCCGAGTACTATGATGGCCTGGCCGCCCGAGATCCTCATTCCCACTTGAGGCAGCGGTTCGAGACCAGACCTGGTTCAGCAATGGGCTTTCAAAAGCCGCCGCCGCCGCCGCCGCCGCCGCCATCCACCATGGACTATTATGACAGCCAAGACTATCTAGATGACCCGCCTCTCAGATGCCCAGTGGCGCGTCGCCCCTCACGGTTCCAGCGCGCAGAGAACGATCGGAGGCAAATGCCGCCGCCAGATTTTGTTCCCACTCGGCCGCAATCTGCACTTCCGCCATCTACATCATTTCGGCCTCCTTCACTCCAGCAACGCCCACCTTCTCGTCAAAGTCAAGCGCGGCCTCCAGTGACGCAGCGGAGGACCGTCAACTTCGCTGACCAGCAAGCCGAGTCCGACGACGACGCATCTTCAAACGAGGAAGAACTGTTCCATGATATTTCTCCCAGTGAATCGCTCAACGACCGACACGCTATTGTTGCCCGGGCGCGGCGCGGCTCTACGGCATATGACCATCGTAACTACGATATTGTGCCAGCGTCAACCCGACGACGACGATCTTCCACGTATGGCTCCAATGCCCTTGCTTCCGGCGGAGTCAGTCTCGGTGAGAAGAAGTACAATGAAGCTCTGAGGTACCAGGAAGAAGTCAGTGGTAACCCACAGATGCCCTTGACCGCCGAATACCTGAAGAAAGCTGGCAGGCCGGGGGGAGTGGCCAGCAGCCGTTCCACACGAAGTAGCGGCAGTCGGGACGATAGCGACTACAAGCGAAGCAACGCGACGGGCATCACACATGCCTCGTCCAACACAGAGGACTGGAACATCAAGATTTCCGGCAACGCTCGTGTCCGTTTTCCAGGCGCTGAAATTGAATGCGGCGATAATGCCGAGATTGTCTTCACAGCGCCCGGCGGAGGGGGAGGCTCCCGTCTCGGCAGCGACAAGGCGAGCATGATTCATCCTCAGCTGGAAGATGCCCGCAGCCGGTCAGAGCGCAAGGCTCTGCCTCATCGACCTCGCGCCCCCAGTCAATCGGATTCACAGAGCAGAAGCTACGCGCCCAGTCATACCTCCTATGCGCACTCTGGCGCTTCATTTTGATGATTTGAATGTTGGATTTACGGAATACACGACGTTTATGACCCTTATGAACTCCTTCTTTACGGCCTATCTGATGGCCTCGGCCTATGACGCCGGCGTGCCATGTCGCTCCAACCCTTTTGCCCCCTTGAACCATTCTTCTCTGCTAGCTTTTGCTTTTTTGCTTTTTTTTTATTTTTTATTTTTTATTTTTTTATTTATTTTTTTTTTTTTTTTGCAAGAGAATGCTGGATCGTCTCGACCATCTCCACTCTGCCTCTTCTTTCTTCACGCATTCAAGCTTACTGCACGTGTTTCTTTGCTTTTCTTCCTACGCTGAAGCAAGCGCTGTTATGCTGTTTCTACAAATGTCTGCTGCCTAGTTTGTCTTGGGTAGCGGTTTGGTGGATTCCCGTCGAGTGGTTTCTTATTCCGACAAAGTCCCTCCGTCTCATAGTCTGCGTCCGTTTCGATATTCGTGACGCCGACTGTCTTAATTCGGGGAGTTTGTCGTTGTTGGGAGGCCAAAAAAAAAAGAAAAAGAAAAAAGAAAAAAGAGTTGATACCCTAGTGTTTTTCTGTCTTTTTGCCTAATGGTGGATTAAAACTGGATCTTGTGTCGTATCTCATCTCAAAGGCTATACTTTGCCAAGACTTGATACTCGAATCAGGCCGCGATGCAAATTATGGTCTCCTTGCTGGTATCGTGAAACGCCGCGCGTTTCATGACGGGACTTGTGAAGACCAACAGCAGGCTTTTTTGAAGATGGCCCACGACGGAATTGGATATCAAGGCAACGACCCTGTTCTTGACCAGCGCCAAAATCATTTGCCATGGATTCTTGGCCGGCGTGTATTAATTTCTCTTTTCCCTCTTTTTCTTTTACGGGTCTACTTCATTTCTTTCTGTTTTCGAATTACACAAAACGATCCATACTCTTCACTCCGGCAATACAGGTCTTGTGTATTTACACATTGTGGCCGCGACCCTAGCGCCAGCCATGCATGACAAGGAGATGGAAGGGCAGACTGCCGCTCGACAACCATTTTTTGACTACCGCTCGATACCGCCACGGATTGTACGGGCAATATGGGTTCCGCGACGTGTCACTCTTCACGGGTTTGTCGCGCCTATTTTTTGGTACAAAAAGGAAGTCAGACACCTCGTGCTGTGCTGGAACATGGATGAAAAGGCCGGTCGGGATTTGAGGAACGAATAATGGATGGGGAAGAAAAAAAAAAAAAAACTGTCGAAGAAAAGGAACGGAGTAGACGCTTGGATACTGCGGTAGATGGGCATTTCATCTGGGCGAGATGGGGCCGTGGTTGGAAATGAACGGGTGGTGGAGAGCACACGTAATGGCCAGCTTGTGGATAGAAGAATTGCATACTATGTGTCACGCAGCGATGACCTCAAGTAGTCGTTGGAAATGCACAGAATCTTTTATTTGTGCTGTGCTGTGCTGTGCTGCGCAGCGCGCGGTGTGATGACGAATGGGAAGACGGGTTGCCGGGCCAGCCAGGAGGCTTGTTTACTCTGTTGCGTCATCACTCGCCGGGGTCCCGAGTCGACGACAAACGGCTCGATGCGCGCGCTGCAGCCTGCGTGAAACGCGACGAAGGCGCACAAGACCAAACCTCGCCCACTCAAGTTGCCGTGTGCGAACGTGTATCTTGTTTGTTTATTCCCCCTTTGGTCCCTGAAGCAACATCAAGTTGTTGCAAACGGACGCCGGTGCGGTCTGGCGCATGCAGCCCTGCCCAACCAGCCTCTCTCTTTTCGTCTCTTCTTTTCCCTTGGAGCCCATCCCCCCAGCCACGTCAATTTGTTAGTTTTCGTTGGCCGCCACGCGCAATCTTCGTTTCTGTGGGAACCTGGCAACGCCTGGCCGCCGTGCCACACCAACCATCATCCACGTTGCTGTTCCGCCGCCCCCCCCGGATTCCACACCAACCATCATCCACGTTGCTGTTCCGCCGCCCCCCCGGATTCTGATCATTCTACGTACATACATTCCGCGGGCTTCGCTTTTGTCTCCCCCATTCCGCTTGCACGGGCTTTAGCCGTCATCTCGGCACCTGCGCACGATATTTCCGGGCAAGACACAAAATTTTACGACTCCATTCCTCGACTCTCTGGGCGCGCGGGGCGTCCATCATGGCTCCGGCTCTCGTGCTGCATTCCCGCGGGGAAAAGACGCCGCAGGATCCGACGCGGGGTGTTCTGGACCCCCACGACATCAGCAATGTGGGCTTCTTTGTGCTCTTCGCGCTCATCGGGGCCGCGTTCGTGGTGACGGGCATCTGGTTCTTCTTCTGGGCCAAGAACGGCGGCTTCCACTTCCGCGAGAACGACTGGGACGAGTACAAGTCGACGGTGCTGCGGCGCAAGGGCCCCAACGGGACGCTCCTGTCGGGGGCGACGCGCTCGACGGACCTGGGCGGCGGGAGCGTGTACAAGGACGTGCGGGACGAGGACGACGGCACGACCGTCATCACGGACAGCACGGGGCTGAGCGGCGTCACGGCCGGGGCGAGCGACATTGCGGCGCGGGAGAGGCGGCGCGCGAAGCAGGAGAAGCGGGAGCGGGAGCGGGAGCGGCGCCGGAGACGCGGCGACAGGAAGACGAGGGGGGAGGGCGACGAGCGCCACGTCGGCGAGGAGGGCGTCATGGACGAGGCGGCGGAGAAGGAGGCGCTCAAGGAGCTGAGGAGCTATCGACACGAGAGGCCGGCCCGGGTGGGCGGGCTGAACAAGGAGTCGGACGGCTCGCAGTGGGACGGGTCGACGAACCCGTCCGAGTCGAGCCAGGTGTCGTCGGCGGCGGTGCCGTCCACGGCGCCGGCGCCGGCCAAGAAGACGCCCGCCATCCGCAAGGTCTACTCCACGGCGGACCGGAACGAGCGGCGCGAGGCGGAGAGGATCCGGGCCGAGGCCAGGCGGCTGCGGGAGGAGAGCCGGTCGCGGTCGCGCCCGGCGCGCCGAAACTTTAGCTTTAACCGGCCCGAGGCGAGCGAGAGTGCCGTTACGGAGAGCCTGCTCGAGGGCAGCGATTTGGGCACCGGGGGGTATTTGCCGTCGGTGCCCGAGTCGCGCGCGCGGGGCCACAAGAGCAGGGACCGGGACCGGGACCGGGACCGGGACCGGGAGCGCGAACGCGAGAGAGAGGAGAGGAGGGCGCGGAGGGGGGGGTACAGGCGCGGGAGGGGCGATGATGACGGGCTGTGAGGGTGTTTTTGCCTTGGTGGCAGTGGGGTGTTTCTGTCGTGTCGGCCTGGTGGTGGTGTTTTGGAGATGATTCCGTCATGTTGTGGTATGGTATGGTATGGTATGGAAGGATTTGTCAGAATGCAAGGATGTTTTCCGTCTGGCCATGTCATTGTGGTTTCGGTAGGGTATGAAATGGTATGGACATGGAATAAGAGTCAATGAGAAGGCTTCCCTGAGATGCATGGCTATGGTGGTTTTGGTATCGCATGAAATGGTATGGATATAGAATAGAACCCCTGTTTCATTTTATAACAGTACGCAGAGACGCCGAGCGTGGTATGTTGCATTGCCCTGTCCGGAATCTGGTGACGCCGGTGTCGTATCAACTCTCTCTCTCTTTTTTTTTTGTTCTTCTGGATGGAAAATGCTCGCATAGACGCAAAGACACAGTCGTATTGATCGCTGCCGTCTGGTTTCGGCTAGGCGTGCGTGGCGTGGCGACGTGGCGTGGCGACGTGGCGTGGCGCAGGGACGCCTCGTACGGCAGACGCACAGTGCACGGTGCACGGTGCACGGCCGCCCGACCCGTGGGCGTGCTCGCCGCCTCATTCCTCTCGTATGGTCTGGGCGACTTGGCGTTTCGTCCCTCCATCAACGCCCGGACAAGTCCATCTCACCGACGCGCCCGCCGCCGGGTTTCGCTGTTCCTTCCTGGGCTCCCTTTGTGCTTGAATGCTTTTCTTTTTGTCTTTTTCTGTCCATCCTTCCGTCTTTTCCCCTTTCTCTCCGTCTCCCGCTCTCCCGTCTGTGATCTCGCCTCTGCTTCTCCTGTCGCTGGCTGGTACCTCGCCTTCCCGCCTTCCCGCCTTCTCGTCTTCTCGCCTTATCGCCTTATCGCCCGCCTTCTCCACTCACCTCGGTGCTTGAAGGCCGCGCACCCTGGATGTGTGGTCCGGTGGCAAAGTCGAGTCGGACCAATCCTGCGCCCGCTGGCCGTCATCCACCCGCCATCTGCCTGGCCAGACCGCATTTCCCACCTAGCATTTCCGTCATCAGCAACCGTCGTCTTGATTGACTATCCCCTTGTTGAATCCGCTGGCGGCCACTCGATTGAATATTTCCTTTTTCCTTCCTTTTTCCTTCCTTTTTCTTCTTCTTTTTGTTCCTCTTTTTTCCCCAACCACGACTTTGCGCTCGCCCCTCGCGATACTCCGATACAGCCTCTGCTCGTCAAGCCGGTTCGAGACCCCCTCTCCCTTGTGATTGGGTCCCGCTGTTCGGCTCGAGGGTGATGACGACGATCAACCGAGTCCTGGCGAACTCTTCTCATCCCGAGCGTCTCAACAACCACATCCGGCCCTCCGGATTCAAAGGAGCGTCAATCCGTGGGCCTCCTACGCCGACCGTCGCCCCTGTCTTCTCCGCGCCGCCTGCGAAACACGCATCGCCTTTCCGCCTGTTGAGCATCGCCCGCTCGTGCATGGCTCGGCCGTCGCGCTCGCATACCGTACCTTCATCATGACGCTCACCGAGCCCCCATCTTCTGCCTTTACCGGCATCATCATCGGCCTCGTCTCCTCCTTCGGCTCCATCATTTTGATCGCCCTCGTCGTCTTCATCTTTTGGGCTTCGGGATGTGCCGGGTCAGGCCGAATTATACTCGATCGACTGGGACGGCCCGGCGAGTATGACGACGAGCAAGCATTTGCAAGGGAGGAGGCCGAGGCGCTTGAGACGATGGATGACATGACGCGGACCGAATACTTGAGGGCAAAAGGTATTTTTCTACCTCTCTCGCTTTCTCTCTTGGTTGCATATCGTGTCCCTGCATCTTTGATGCACACGACTCCAAGTCGGTGGCCTACCGAGCTGACACGTTTCCGCTAGCCTTTGTTACCGCGAATCCGCCCGAGTCATTACCTACCGATATATCCTTATCACAATACCTTGCCATACAAGAAAAAGGCGTTTCTGCATGGGAATTTGAGCCCGAGCTGGAAGTCGCCAATTGTTTTGTGGAAGCACGCACCGAGATTGAATTCTTCGACTCTGAATGCACCGTCATGAGCAATCTGCCGATTCCCAAACAAAACGACGTATATTACTGGGAAGCCAAGATTTATGACAAGCCCGAGAACACGCTGCTGAGTATCGGCATGGGCACCAAGCCGTATCCGCTTTTTCGCTTGCCAGGTATGTCCAAGAACGGCACGCTTTTTGTTTTCTGGTGGCATTATTATTATTATTATTATTCTTGTTGTTTTTTACGCATCTATGTCAGTACTCCAGCCACTGGGAAGCATCTGTCTGCTCTCAGTCGCCAGACCCCGAGCTAACATTGTTCCCTTAAATCCCCAGGCTATCACAAGTATTCGGTTGCCTATTTCTCTGACGGCTCTCGTCACTATAATCAACCATTCAGCTCCACGCCCTATGGGCCTCGACTTGTTCAGGGGGATGTCGTAGGAGTTGGATATCGACCCAGAACCGGCGCCGTCTTCTTCACCCGAAACGGCAAGAGATATGAAGAAGTAGTCCATGGTTTGAAGTCGCAAAATTTCTTTCCTGCCATTGGCGCGACGGGTCCCGCGATTGTACACGTCAATCTGGGCCAGTCTGGATTTGTTTTCATCGAGGCCAATGTCAAGAAATGGGGCCTGGCTCCTGCCACGGGCAGCTTGGCGCCGCCTCCACCGTATGGCTCGGAGCAAGGCAGCATCCTCTTGGAGACGGGAACCAAGGATGGCATGTCGTCGGGCCAGGGACGTCCTCCGCCCCCTCCTCATCACCAATCTGTCAGTGTCTCCCAATACACAGTAGGACGGAGCAGAAACGGTTTCCACCCAGGCCACGGGCGCACGCGGAGTGGCAACTTTCGATCTCTGCCACCCACAAGCCCGGGCCCGGTGAGAAGTCCCACCGACATTTCGCTGGCTCAGCTCGTCCCCACGGACGACGGGGGCGAGGCCAGCGCCAGCGCCAGCGCCGCCGCAACCAGCAACAGCAACTGCCATCACGACCAAGAGCGTTACCACGCCGGCAATCCATTGCATTTGCATTTGGAGGATGCTACCAATCCACCTCCCGAGTATGCAAGTCCCACTCCGTCTGATTCTGGAGACAACCGCCGAGGGTACAGCACCGACAGTGAGGAGGAAACGCCTCTGATGGAAGTCATGAATCGCAGTCGAGGAAACTCGCCAGCTGCCACGTCGACTCCAAGACGGCGCCCACAGCCTTCCAACGAGCACCATTCGCATCGGCCGCAGCCACATCCGCCGGTCCCCAGCTACAACGATGCCGTCCGAGACGGTGCGGGACGGCAACGACGGACGACCTCGGAGCGGGAGCGGGAGCCGGAATCTTTGGACGACACATCGTCCGACACATCATTGTAAAAATGGAAAAAAAAAAAAAAAAAACGGCCTTTGCGTCCTGCCAGACATTTCACCGAGACAATGTGCTTCGTGGGAAAAGAAAAAGCCAAAAAAAAAAAAAAAAATGCTGAATTTGCCAACACGAGATGGGAAACACGAGCAGAATTGTGGTGTTGGGAGTTGAGCGAACGGGTCGGATCTCAGCAGCACACCGTTACACAAGTCGCACTATTTCGGACGGCTCAGGCGCGCGGAGTTTTTGTATAGCATTGGGACTAGCAAGTTTTCATTTCTGGTCTTTCGCCCCTTTTCCTCTCTTGTTTTCTCCTTCTTTCCCTTTGTTTGGGCAAATCCGAGACATGACACGAACCAGACCACCGAGGCCTGTATTCCGTCTTCCCCTTTTTCGTGAACCTACGCCACCCTTGTGCATGTCGAGCATCGTATGTAACTGGACCATTCGCCTGACCAACGCGTGCCTCCCGCCCCGAGAACGGTTCAGTCACGAATGATGTCGGGCGTCTTGGAACCCCCTGTGCTGACGTGACGCGTGCGCCGCGTTCGTAGTCCACGTCCAGTCACGTTCAGTTTGAATCCATTTGCTGAACAGCGGCAGACGGGCTAGGCAGCGTTGGCGGCAACGTTGTGAGGAGCCTCGTCCCTTCGGAAACGAAAAATGTCCATGTCCTCATGTGCAATGCATCCATTCACACAGAATCAATCCGCTGGGAGAGAAAATTCCAGCACGCACAAACAAGTATTATTCATCCTGGAAGAAATCCTCTTCACCCCCTTTTCTCGTCTAGATCCGGATTGCTCCCATCGTTCCGTCCCGCTCCGCTCCACCACCTTCAAACCGAGCCCCGACTCAACGTTCCTTGTCACAAACAAAAAAACCAAAAACCAGCGTCTGCACAACAGAGAAAAAGACCCAAATTCCAATATTGCCAGCAACTCCCACCTCGTATGCATGCTTACATGCATGCTAGCCTGTTTTTGTCTCCAAAGAGGGCTAACACCATTCGAAACCATAAACCCTGGCCCTCCGATAACAAAAAAGAAAAAAAAAAGGATGTTTTTCCTGTACCAAAACTCCAGTACGCCCTGCTTTTCTTTTCCCAATGCAAGTATTCCGTCGCTCATGTGTTCTCGCTAAATTTTCTGGTGCAATGTCCGTAAGGAGTGGATTTCTATCTATGCAACATTCTGTGTCGTCAAGAATAAAAAAAAAAAAAAGGAATGTGTTGATGCTTTTGATGCCTTGGGTATCATATCTGTGCGCTGAAAAAAAAAGGAGTGTCGTGTATAGTGTGTGGGTATCGTCATCATAAAAAGGAGTGTTTTTGTATTGGTAAATTGATACACATTACGTGTCCACGTTTCTGTGGTTGTAGAAAGCTCGTCGTAAGGAGTGTCGTCGAGATCAACTCGATACGAAGGAATGTGGTTTTGTGCAGACAAAGACTAGCCGATCCTGCCAGACCGAGCTGGCAGTCATGGCATTCCTTTGCCGTCAGTTCGAATGGTGTGTTATTTAGCGAGTGTCCAAGGAATGTGTTGTACATGGCGCACGTCTGCGTCAGAAAAAAAAAAGAATATTATGTAGAGCCCAATTTGCGTCGATTAGGGTCGAATCATCAGCCACATCGAAATAGAGATGGCGGCGAACGATGCGGATTAAAACAAATGAACAAAACCCACAAAAGGACACGCACTAGCCACATCTGTCGAATCATTTCATGTTTGAGCGG
Organism: Claviceps sorghi; assembly: GCA_018360135.1. NCBI lineage: Eukaryota > Fungi > Ascomycota > Sordariomycetes > Hypocreales > Clavicipitaceae > Claviceps > Claviceps sorghi. Next base: position 406 of record SRPV01001088.1, on the reverse strand, counting down.
GTCTGAACGGCTGTCCCGTTGCTTTATCATTGACATCCATGGAGATAGTGTCGGGTGCATGAATCAGGGGCTCCTGAGCCAATGGCGACGGGATTGGGTTGCCGCTGAAAGTTGTCCCTGATGACGTGTTGCGATGGCGAGACTGTGGCGCGCTGTGTGAAGGAATAGGAGATTCGGGCATCGGGAGCATCCCCAAAGGCTCCGTCAAATAGAGGAATGTTTTTGGATCTCCTCCTGATAGACTGACCACTTGCTGCGCCGTATCCCCTGATGCTGAATACGTCGAAGTGAGTGCCGCCGAATGCCTGAAAGGAGAAGAAAGAAAACGAGTCAATCCAAATGAATGCCCATTTCGTTGTTGTTGTTGTTGTTGTTGTTGTTGTTGTTATTAATCATAATAATCATA
>SRPV01001087.1:0-10891 GCA_018360135.1 Claviceps sorghi | reverse complement strand
AGAAGGTCTTTTTTTATCGAAAAAAAAAAAAGAAAAGAAGAGAAAAGAAAAATCGGCATCTCGTGATGCTTCCTTGATGCCGACGTCGACTTTTCACCTACAGGACCTGTCCGCTACGTCAGTGCCCTCGCATTGGTTACAAGTCCGCCGGTTCCACTTTTCCGTCTCCATCAATCCCGCTCTGTATGAAATTCATTCACCCTTGATCTCAACCCGTGCTCGGCTCGCCCATACCAACGCAAAGAGAAGAACAACAACCCAAAATCCCCCCAAGATGGCTCCAAAGAGACCAATCGACTCTGCCGAGTCTGAAGCGGCGTCCAAAAGAGCCAAAAGAGGTTTCAGGGTCGGTCCCGATAATTTGCCAGACGGACCATGGCGACGCAAAGGTTTGCGCAAACACCTTTTGCTTTCTTTTTGGTTTCTTTCTTTCTTTCTTTCTTTTTCTTTTTTTTTTTTCCTCACTCGTTCACATACGCAAATACTCGTGTTGGCATAGCGCGAATAGAATGTCGTGTATCCTTTCGTTATTTTTCTTTTTTTCATTTATTTTTTTCTCTTTTTTTTTTGAAAAAGAAAGAAAGAAAGAAAGAAAGAAAGAGAGTAAGCTAACCATTCATCATGCCCTCCCAAAAAAAAGTCACCAAAATCAAAAAGGATCTCATTCACAAGGCCAAGGTAAAGAAGGAATACGCCAAGATCAAGTCCCGTGAGCAGGCCAAGCCTCCCACCATCGGCAACCACGTCAGCAGCGATGCAGAGAATGGCCACAGAGACCAAGCCCATGAAGCCGCCGGGGCGCAACGGCAACTTGTCCAGCACGAGGCCGAGGAGAAGGAGAAGATGCACCCCACTCGCGAGTTGATGCTCAAGGACGAAGAGAAGGCACAGGCCGGTGCCGTCAGTGCCACGGCTGCGAGAGATGCCGTCGTCAGCGATGGCTCGAGGCGACGCACCAGGCGCCCGGGCTACTACGACAAGCAGCTCGCAAAGGCCGAGGAGAAGAGGAAGGAGGCCGAGCAGCGACAAATGGAGTGGCAGCGGAGGAGGGAGGAGAGGGAGAAGAAGATTGCTGAGAGGCAGAGATTCAAGAAGGCCATGGCCAAGACTGTGGGGAGCGATGGCAAGAAGAAGTTGGGACGGGAGAGCAGTATCCTCTTGGAAAAGGTCAAGAGAATGATGGACAAGTGAGCATGGCCAGCGGTTTTTTTTTTTTTTCTTTCTTTTTTCTTTTTCTTTTTCTTTTTCTTTTCTTTTTCTTTTTCTTTTTTCTTTTTTCTTCTTTCTCTTCTTTTTCTTTTCTTTTTTTCGCAAATACCTACCTTGTATCTTTTCTCTTTATTCCAGCTATTTTCGCGCGAGGTCGGAATCATTGAATGCGATGACGCGGCTCTGCGATCCGGAACCGAACTCTGTTGTTCCATTGATGCGGTTCTTTTTGTACGGCATATGTACTCTGGACTGGGCTCTGGAAACGGCTTTTCTTTTCGGGCTCGAGTGACGCAGCTGGCTGATCAGTTGGGCGAGCAGGATTTAGCTGTGCAATGCCCATGCAGAACAGGTGCGATGAAGAGTCGTATACGTCTGTTGCAGTACGTTGCAATGTGTTGCGACCAACACCAAACTTGGATCGAGGGCGAGTCCATCGGGATTCCGGAGGGCCTGCCAAGGCCGTGACGGGCAGAAGAACGAGTGGTCCTTGCCGTTGACGTTACTCGGTGGGCCAAAAGCGGCTGTCCCGATATTTCCTTTTTGTATCATGTCCACATTCGTCCAACCCGAGGCAGCCAAGTCAGGTTGGTGTTGTGTTGTATGCGTGTTTTACCGTCCCTTGGACGCGTCGACAACAACACATACATACGCGACTGATGTCCATGTCCTCCACTCTGTGACGGTTTTCGTGCATGGGTGAATGCTGAACGTCGCTGTTAAAGCCGCGCACGAATCTCGTTTGTCGCTTCATCATCCCTAGCGACTCTACCGACTGGACAAGGGCAGACTCGAGAGAGCATTCCGGGAGGAGAGTTGAGCAGCCAAGCCCAGTCGATACGAGGAGCTGTAGTACCGCCTCATACTTAGACGCTGACCAAACCAATGCCTGCCGTCGCCATCGTCATCGCCACCATCGCCACCGCCATCGCAGTCAGCCTCCCGCTTTCTCCCCACGCGGCCGGGGAATGCAGTATAAGGAGTGATGCCCAGCGACTGATGAGATGCACCAGACACGACTGAGAACGCGAATTGCAGGGTGACGTGGCGCGGACAAGGGACAGGGCACGAGGGACAGGGCCCAAGGCACACGACAGCGTCTGTTTCATCACCCCGCTCCAGGAAAAAGATGAAACACCATACGAGGGCATGTTCCAACGCTGCAGCATCACGCAGCATTGTGCAGCATTGTGCAGCATTGTGTAGATTCCATGGCGACGCTGCTTGCTGGTCAGATGCAGGTGGTCAGACGGCCGTGTCTTGGCTGCTCGACTCATGTACATACAATACTGAATATGTACCCAGGTATGCAACGTTGTATGTGCTGGTACCTGGGCCTAGCTCCTTGAATCTAAGAAGGTACCTAAGTAAGTAAGTACCTATCTACGCCTAATGTAGGTACCTGCTTTATTCACACTACCAGTAGGTAAGTATTTTCTACCTACTAGACCTAGGTATCTACCTATATAGGTACTTAGGTAGATACTTAAGGTACTTACCTAGGTACTTACTTAAAGTAGGTACCTAAATATTCTGTACCTACTTGTGCAGGGGTTGGCTTCGACACATGCAAGGATGGCAAGAGCTATCCATGATCCATCCCTTCTTCCCTGCCGAGCAAGCAAGTCAGGAATGCTGTGGCCGCCAAGCACCCAGGACCACAGCGCGGCTCCCTTTTGAACGACCGTCATGTTGGTCGCAGCCAGAACTCAATGGGGTCTTGGAGTCCCATCTCTCCTCGACCCCTTTCTTCTGCTCCCGAATTCTTGCCGGTGCAATACTCAAGTTGACGCTTCCCAAGTATCAAGGTGGGCCCAGTCTCATTACTCCGTTACTCCGCTCCTCTTGGTCCAAATCGTTTGCTGAGAACCGCCGGTGCTTTTTTCCCCTGGTCTCTGCCTCCAGTCTACCGGGATGGGTGACACATTGTATGGCAGGGTCAAGGACTGCCACCAACCGCTGCTGCTGCTGGTACTGCATCGACTCATCGACTGTCGTTCGCGGCTGCTCCATCCTGGGCTGAGGCTGCCAGATCAAATACCACCCACGTTCGGAGCAGTCCGGACTTGTTCCGAGCAGCACAAACCCTTTTATCATTCCAGTTGTTGGTTCTGCGCAGTAATTAAACACGGATCGCGAAAAAGGATACAGACCAACAATTCTAAACATGGCTCATTCCTCGAGGACGCAAGGTTCGGTTTCGACGTCGTCTCAACCAAAGGACGCCAACTAAGCCAAGATGTCCCAGGAACCAGGGTGATTCAAGAGGAATGTTTGAATGCTTCGCACGTTTATTATCCCAATCATCACACGATTGGCCTGCTGAAGCGACCACTCCCATCCTCCAACTACGAGGGCCAGGTGTAATACTCCTTCAATGTCAACTAATGGTCTGGTTTATAATTAACTGGCCCCTGGTACAGAGTAGGACATGGCCTGGTCGTCCTACAAAGCGGAGCCATCGTCTCGGATGGCGACCAAACGATTCGGCAAAAGAGAGGGGGCTCGGACGTGACCGGCCGGGCGACTTGCTGGGTCATGGTGTGGAGGAGATGGATGTACATAGAATACACCCCTTGAATGATTGCAAAGGCGGTACAAGCCCCTCTTTTTAGCGGCCTTACACACGTGACCTGCGGGGGGGACGATAGCCGGGGCATCTGCATAATGCTGCAAGTATTAACCCATATCTAAAGGTACTAATTAGCCTATATAAATAAGGTGGGAGCCTATATACCCCTAGATCCCTGACCATATAAGCGTAATTTCCGAAGCAATGCTTAATTGGCCTAATCACCCCTGTTAAGTCACGGTTTTGTAATCATTTAAGGGTTGTACTGTATATGTATGTACCTATGTATGTATGTATTTATGTATGTACAATATAATCCTTATTTAATTTTACAGGAGTACATAACTAGGGTAGCCCTAGGCTAGTTAGTCCAATCAGAAATTAGTATAGTTTTTAAAAATAATTAATATATAAATTAAAATAAATATTTATATTTATATATATTATATCTTTTTCTATAGTTTTTATAACTTAAATATCTTTATATATTAATAATAGTATAAAGCTTATATAAATAAAGATATACTAATTTTAGTACCTAAGGTGGAGCTTAGTGGAGGTAGTGGGGCAGGTATTGGGTGTAAAATCATTCAGGGATTGTACTGTACATATGCATGTTGTATGTATGTAGGTACATACAGTACATGTTGTTGAGAGCAAGACGTCGCGGCCCAACTTCATGCGTTCCATTTGTAAAGGATCAGAGCAAGGAAGCTGCAGCATCTCTCGGGGCGCGCATCCGTTCTGGCCACTTGGTCAACTCAGCGCCATTGATTGTCGTCTTGCATAGAGTATGACACGGGCAAAGCAGGCAGAAGACGAAATGCAGGCGCTGGATTTGAACATTGGCCGCAACCTGTACTCGGCTCCTTGGGCTCGAGAGTCGAGCCGTGGGCCGCTGCGAGTTTGGGAGGGAGTCGGGACGCTCGCTGCTCCCGAGCCAGAGGTGGGGCAAGGACCTCCCTCCTTTTTTTTTTCTTCTTTCCACCCAATTGCACCAGTCTGCATTGAGCAACGCGCTTCAGGGATGGCACCAACGGGTCAGCGTTCACATCCATGATTGATTGTATTCGCCTTCGGCTTCGCGGTCCCAATCCCTCCCTCATTACGGCGGCATGTGGCCGCAAGGAGGCGGACTCGCGGCTTCATGATGAGCAGGAAACGTTCCTTCCTGGACCTTGGCACTGTAGCTCGCCCTGCAAACCCGGGTTTTCTTCCCCATGGCCGCGATAATCCAGTCCAACGCAGCCCCTGTCGAGCTTGGAGTTTGATGTTCCTCCACCCACGGGCCACGGGGGTGCCGGCCTAATCGGGTAGCTTGAGGCTTTTACATTTTACAGGGTGTGGCTGGTGCTTGGCTTGGCTTGGCTTGGCCGCAGGGCAGCCAATCCGATTACTGAAGAATATCCGGAAGTGGGTGCGTCCTGCGTCCTGCGTCCTGCGTCTGCAGCGTCTGCAGCGTCTGCAGCGCCAGCACGAAAGCACGAAAGCACAAAAGCACAAAAGCACAAAAGCACAAAAGCACGAAAGCACGAAAGACTGCCTTTTCATCCCGCATGCATGTGTAGCACGGGATACCAGTCTCCATACGAAGTCCGTGTAGCCAAGGTTGGGGACTGGAGGCATTGTGCCGTCACAAATGGAATCCCCCGGACCCGTCCAGCAGCCGTCTGGTGCCTGAGCATTCCGAGCATTTCTGATGTCCAGTCGCTGGCTCTCCATGGTGCTTGGACTGCTACGTGCTGGCCGGCGTCGCCACCTGCGGCTTAACAGACCAGACCAAAGTGCGTGCATGGCTGCACGTGCACGCCCGCCGCTGGCGTCTCTGGCAAGTGGCCACTCACAGCCCAGACCCCTGACAACGCCACTCTGCGCCTCGCTGTTCGCCGGGAGGTCTCCAGGTGCTGCGGGCATCCCACATGCAGTCCACCTAGTTCTTCCAGTTCTTCCAGTTCTTCCAGTTCTTCCAGTTCTTCCAGTCCACTAAACAACCCGACGAAACCCCATTCCATCCCTCCCCCCCCCCCCCCCCCCCCCCCCCCCCCCCCCCCCCCCCCCCACCCACTCCCCTTCCCTCTTCCCTCCCCAAAAGTGTCTCGTCTTTGCTGCAGCCTGCTGGCCCTATCGAAAGGCTCTCGCAGGTGGCACTACCCCAAACCCTGCCTCCAACCGGACCAAGTTTCTTCTGCTGCAGCTCATTGTCCGCCCTTCGCCCTCCGCCCTCCGCCATCTGCCAGCTGCCATCCGCCCTCGTTCTACAAAAGTTATTCTGCTGCCCTGACTTTTCTTTGTTTTCTGCCATATCGATTGGCGGCAGTTCTATCCTCGGCGCGCCGTCTCTGTGCCGTCGATGAGTGCAAGCTCGCATCGAGAATTCTCTCGATCTGCCTCAACCCCCTTCCCCGGGTGTATCGCGGAACGCTGGGTTCGGCCGACCGCGCGTCTTCTTCCTTGGTCACCATGACGGCGGTTGACGATGAACATGTCGAGGCTTCCATGGAAACCGACGAAGTCTTCAATTGTAAAGCCTGCGGAGAGGTTAGTGCACGAACCGTCAGAAACATGCTCGGCCGTAGAGCCTCCTGCTCTCCCGCCATTGCATCTCATCCGCGACTGACATGAGAAACTTGTTTCTTTTAGATTCTCGAGGAAGGCAAGGCGTACGAACTAGGTATGTAATGGGGCATGGACAAGGGTCCTCTCGTCTGCTTGGCAATGCGCATATCTTGGGTTGTGCTTCGTCCAAGGGAGGAAGCAAGTTTTGTGCTGCAGTACTGCTTGGCGCTCTTGAGAACCAGTTGCAATCCCTCACTAACGACTGTGGACACCATAGCCGGACTCCGATGGCACATCAACTGCTTTCGTTGCCATTTTTGCGAAACTCTCCTCGACTGCGACGCCAACCTGTTACTTCTCGGAGACGGGACCCTGATTTGTCACAACTGCACCTACGACTGCACTGCCTGCGGCAATAAGATTGAGGAACTCGCCATTTTGACGGGAGAGCAAGCATTTTGCGCCACCTGCTTCCGATGTCGTAACTGCAAGAGAAAAATCGAGAACCTTCGCTATGCTAGAACTGGGCAGAGCATCCTATGCATGGATTGCCATGAAACTATTATAGCTAGGCGGCGGAAGAACAAAAAAGCTGCGGCGAGTGGGAAATCTCGCGACAAAGACCACTCACCAATGGTCACGGAGAAGTCGCTTCCCGCGCTACCCCCAAGCGCCATCCCTCCAAACGCCTTCTCCAACGATCGTGTCGACCCCGATTCCGACACACCCACGGAAGTTTCGCCGCGGCCGCGTGGGGGACACGGACAAAACGACCTTTCGTCACGGGGCAATTTGAAATCTGGGCGCTCACCAGACGTTCGGGATTTGTCCAGCAAGATGGAGGGCCTCAGTTTGCCTGCCACTACCTATCGAAAGAATCGAAACTCCTCCATTTATCATAGTGCCGACTCTGCCCCCGGAGAGGGATCCGATAGCTTCTTTATACCAGTAGCTCTCGATCCCAGCCCATCTACCATCGACACCCCTCGGTCTATTTCCGACAACCCTGCGGAAGGCGGCCGACGCAAGGACAAGGATTATTTCAGCGTCAACAAGTCGTCGGGGTCGGCCAAACGCGACGAGTCCGTATCCTCAACGCCCCACATTGCATTCCAGGAGAAGGGTCGTACGAGTTCTTCCGATCATGACGTTGCAAGGCTCAAATCGGCCAAATTTTCAAAGTCGACAGAGCAAGATCAGAGAAAAGCCTCCGGAGGCGACGACTCGAAGCCTCAGGACGCGCCAGTCGTCAGGAATGGCCAGTCAACCCGCAGCAATAGTTCCCGCTCCTCTGCTACCCAAGACAATGTATCCAGCAAGAGCAGCAACGGCATTGTGCGCAAGGATGGTTATTCCAACCTGTCCGAGGCTCGGAAGGTGAACGAAACGCGCACATCCGAAGACGCAGATGGCATCAAGTCTACTGGCCGTCCGAATATGACCAAGGCAATCACCAGAAAGGAGGTTCCTAGCTGTAAGTCTCACCAGAACAACAAATAACCCCGGTTCAGGGGGGGGGGGGGGGGGGGGGGAGTTCGTGCTGTGCGCTCACCAGCACTTCTTCTTGGCTAACCATGACGTAGCGAATGGACAACCTGGTCTGCGTACAGGCCATACAGGCCCTTCGGAGCAGACTCAACCCGTCTTAAGCGACACGTACACGCAGCCTCGTACTGCGCCGCCGCCGCCCGGGCCGCCGCCGGCACCAGCGGCGGCAGCGGCGGCAGCAGGTGCTCAAGCTCAACCCTCCCGACCAGCGCCAGCGCCAGCGCCTACGCCCACGCCCACGCTCAATGGAGCCAAGGACCAACACGGCGAACACAAGGTATCGCCAAAACTGCCTAGGTGGAGCAATGGAGGTGACTTTAGCATGGACGAAGACATGGCTAGAATCCTTGGTACCGACGAAGGCTCCTCCTCCATCCTACGACGGGTTTCCAATGCCGTACGCCACGGGCGGACCGGCAGCACCGAGTCTAGCTACCATTCCACCAATCCTACCAGAACCAGTCATAGCCGAAGCATCAGCGAAACGACACGAGCCACCACATCACCCAGGTGGCCCAAGTCCCCCGAAGGCGTCGATGATAATCCATCAGCGTCTCAAGATCGAAGTAGCCCCATGACCGTATCACCTCCAGATAATGCTGCCGTGTTGAAACGACAACTCAGAAGCTCGGAGCAACGCGTCGCCGAGCTTGAGAGACAGTTTTGTACGGAAAAGGACATCAAGAACCTCAACAAGAAGTTGGTAGAGAAGCGCAAAACGGTGTCTGTCCTCGATACGCAGACAGAAATCATGATCCGCCAACTAGAAGTGCTCGCTGGCTACGTCGAGCGCGCCAAGGAAACAAAGACACCAGTCGACCCTCGAGAGCTGGAGGACTCTGCCATTAAAGAGTTCGTGAAGAAGCTAGATGCCGTCAAGGAGGCCATGTCCGAGACCATTGAAAATCTTCACGAAGAGCGAGATCAGTTGATGGAAGAAAAAGAACAGGCAATTCTAGACCGGGACAGAGCGCTGTTGGAGTTTGAGCAACTGTCGTCCAAGAATGCCCAATTGGCTGACATGAATAATGACTTGACGCATCAAATACAGGAACGATTCAAGTCCCAGATCGGGGACGGCAAATCGCTGAGTGGCCTAGGAATCTATGGCCAAGGCAGGAACAGCGGGGGTGGATCATTCGTCAACCTGGAAACCTCGAGCTTGTCAACAGGCGCAACGCTTGTTGGCGACGAAGAACCAATCGTTGAGAGCGGCCCGACGGTGGTCCAGGTCACCAAAGGACAAGCGAAGAAGTTCAACTGGAAGAAAGGCTCCAAGACCATGGCACAGGTGGCCAAAGGCGTCAACAGAGCCGTCGTGGCTTTTCAACAGAACGACCGAGAGAGACTTCAGCAGCAGAGCCATCAGAATCAGGGTCTGGTCGGGGATAGCATCGGTCTGCCCTACAACATGACGGTCTCACAGGTCGAGTCGGCGAGCTCGTCACCTTTCAATAACAATAGCAGCGGCAGCGGCAGCGGCAACAACAACAACATCAACAACAACATCGGTGGGAGTGTCAACAACAACAGCAACAGCAATAGCAGCAACACTGGTGGCACCAACAACAACAACAACAACAACAACAACATTGGCATCGCTGGCAATGCCATCCAAAACAAGCAGCAAGCAGACCCAGGCAGGCAAGGATTTGGGTTCTTTGGGAAGAAGAGCACGATGCCCAAGTCCGTTTCAGCCATCGCGGTCGCCACCGCGGCGGCCGCAGAGCACCCCTCAACGCTTTTCGGATCTGATCTTGTCGAGCGTGCAGAGTATGAGCGGCGTCAGATTCCGGCTGTGGTCACACGCTGTATCGAAGAAGTCGAGCTGCGCGGAATGGATCAAGAGGGCATCTATCGCAAAACCGGCGGGAATTCCCAGGTCAACATGATCAAGGACGGGTTTGACAAGAACGAGAACTTTGACATTTCGGACCCGGACATGGACATCACCGCCGTAACCAGTGTACTAAAGCAGTATTTCCGAAAGCTGCCCATTCCTCTCCTGACATTTGACGTGTATGATCTTGTATTAGAATCCAACGGTAAGAAATGCGTCGAAGAAGGACGATTGGTATCTGATTACGTTTTGTCGGCAGTCGAGCTAACGAGAGTGCTGTAGCCATCGTTGACGAGGCGGAGAGGTGCCTTCACCTCAAAAAATCATTTGCCACGATGCCCGAGAGGCACAGGGACTGTCTCGAGTTTCTCATGTTCCACCTGCATCGAGTGGCCCAGCGCGAACCGGAAAATCTGGTACGTATTTTTGCGGAGTTGTCAATGCAAAAGCAACGATGCAACTATGAGAGCGGAAAAAAAAAAAGAAAAGAAAAGAAAAGAAAAGTGTGAAATGGATGAAAAGGAACAAAGGAGAGCAAGTCCATCTTCTAACGACTTTTCCGTCATAGATGTCGCCAAAGAACTTGGCCGTGGTTTTTGCACCAACAATCATGCGAGACCTGAGCATTGAGCGTGAAATGACGGACATGCACTCGAAAAACATTGCTGTTCAGTTTGTCATTGAGAACACGAACCGCATCTTTGACGATTCTTGAGCTCTGTCTTGTATCACTGCCGGTGCATGTAGCATGACCAGACGGGGCGCACCTTGCTCGCCTCAAGCTTCGAAGGCCGGTCGGGTTTTCTTTTGGTAGCACTGGCGTTTGCTTTGACGTTTGCTCATTCATGATATCCTCTGTCGTCTGTGCAAGATATGAGCTCCTCTATTGCGCTGTACTGGCTGTTTCTTCTTCTCCCCCCCCCCCCCTTCTTCTCTTCTCTTTTCTTTTTTCTCCTGTCTCTTGTCTTGTAACGAATCGTTCAGCAGTCATCAAAAATTACCGATTAGACTTGGAGACTGGCTGGCTGAGCATGATGCTATTTTTTTTCTGTTCTTTCTTTTTTTTTTTTTTCCTTTCTATCTCATTCTCCTCATTCCCCCTATTCTTCTTTTTATCTTTTATGCTACTTTTTTTTTTTTTTTTTTTTTTTTTTTTTTTTTTTTTT
>SRPV01001086.1:0-10893 GCA_018360135.1 Claviceps sorghi | reverse complement strand
AGAACTATGCGATAACTGAAAAAAAAAAAAGAAGAAAAAAAAAAAAAAGGAAAAAGAAACGAAAAAAAAAAAAAACGAAAAAGAAAGAAAAGGAAGGGAAATAAAAAGAAATAAAAAAGAGACTCCCAAGATCAAGGCAAGGGATTTTGAATGGCGCTGACCTTTGCGAGGTGGTAAATAGGCTCGTTCATGGAACTCGGTTTGTTTCTCCAGCGGCCACACATCCGCCAAACAACTCGTCTTGGTACAACGAATCCTGCCCCGGCTCTGTGCAGAAGCTACAGTCTGGCCGTCCATCGCCCTCTCCCGAACATGGCGATCATGTCCCCTCCTTCGAGACCCAAAACAACGAGACTGCCCCTCGGATACCGCAACCATTTCCGCAATCGTTGCCTACGCCCACGCAATCCATAGAACAACTCCCTCTGGTGGAGGAATTTGTGGCCGCTCGAGTCTCGTTCCACACGATTCGTGAAGAACGAGGTTTTCAAATCGCCAAAAACATCACCGCCACCGCTGACCCGACTGGCAGTCATATTGCCAGACCTATCGATCTCATTCGACTCAATCCTGCACCAGGGGATCGTGGCGCCATCACTGTCTGCATATACCAACACCCTGGCCATAATTTCTTGTCGGACTTTATTGATTTTGGTCCAGCATGTTACCAAGCACGCAGGGAGGGGGATGTCCTTGTCCCATATCGTCCCAAGCCGGACCAGTCGTCCAAACAAAGACAACCGATGAACCTCGAATATTTCCTCGACTTTGCAATTGGCGCCGTCCAGTGTCTCGAGATACTGCATCACGGGCAGGGCCTTGTACATGGTGAGATCCGGGCCGATGCTTTCCACTTCAACGCCGAGGAGAACAAGGTTCGCATCATCTCCTTTGGGTCGGGTCTGCGGACGTTTGAGCATGGCTTGACAAGTACCGGCTGGTCAACGCTTTCCAAAGAGGTTGGGGTGAAGAACAAGCTTCTCTACATCAGTCCTGAGCAGACTGGCCGAATGCCGGTCGAGCCCGACGCCCGCACCGATATATACTCCCTGGGTATTCTTCTCTGGACTCTGTTGACACAGCAACCCGTCTATACGGGGGAGACTCCCATGGACATCGTCCAAGGCGTGCTTGGTCGAAGAGTGCCCAACGTTGCCACCGTTCGGATGGACGTTCCCGATGTGATTGGGCGCATCATTCAGAAGTGCACGGCCAAGAATGTTGCCGACCGTTATCACTCGGCCAGTGGATTGCGCCATGATCTCGCCAGTGTACAGCAGCTTCTCTTGAATGGCGACTCGGCAGGGCTCCGAGACATGGAGATTGGGGCCAAGGATGTTTCCTCCTTCTTCGTCCTGCCCACTACCATGATTGGGCGACACGCTGAACGAAGCGAACTAATCAAGGTCATTGATCGTGTGTCTCGAAACCACTCATTAAGTACCAAGCGTGCTTCCACCAGATTCTCCGAAGCCTCGAGCTTGATGAATGAGCGCGTCATTGACGATATTTCCAGTGAAGATGGTGCGAGCTCTGCCGACAGCACAACTCGGAGGAGTAGTTCATTCATATATGCTGCCTCGTCATCAGATGTCAGATATCCCAAGAATAACTTCTACTCGGCTGTTTTGTCCGATTCTCAAACCTTGTCCAACGAGACGGTGTCGTCGGCTCATTCCGGAGTTCGGTCGCGTCCGGCAAAGCCTTGGGAGCGGCACCACTCCATGTCGCTGGAAACCCTGAGCCCCGTTGACATCGCTGGTCCGGACGGCATTCGCTTCGGCCTTAATGATTCCGGCCCCTCGAGTCTCTCGCGACAGCTAGGCACTGCCAAGTTTCGCAGGCGGGGAGACTGTGAGATTGTCACCATCGAGGGGGCTGGGGGCCTGGGGAAAAGCTTCCTCGTGCAAAGTGTCCTGGGCGAGGCCAGGCGACATGGTTACTGTGCCACGGCCAAGTTTGATACGGCTCAGGGCACAGCCTTTGGACCGCTGCTTAAACTGCTGTCCTCCCTGTTCAAACAAGTCTGGGGCGAGCGCAACACGGAGACCGCCTTTCACCAGGTCCTCAAGCAGTACGTTCGACCCATGTGGCCCACGTTGCACAGAAAGCTCGGCCTACCTGAATTCTTATTAGGCCCGCCCGATGCCTTGGGTAGCCCCATGCTTCGGTTGGCATCCTCAAATGGGCCACAATCTAGCAACAACAACAGCAGCAGCGGAAAGTTTAGTGGTAAAAGCCGGGGGTCATCGCCCTGCAGCTCACCGGGCACCCTGAATCAAGCGGCGAGCCATGCGCCCCAGACACCGCAGGAATTCTTGTGCGCCGGAACGACGACCAAAACGACGCGTCTCATGAATACGTGCTTGGACATTTTGCGCGTCTTCACCAATCACAAGTTCATCTGCTGTTGCCTCGACGACGTGCACTTTGCCGATGATGAGTCATTGGAGTTGATCACCCAAATGATTGGAGCCAAGATGAAGATGCTCATTATCATGACGTACAGACCCGAAGAGCTTTCGAGAGAACACATGGACAGAATAATACATCCCACTGAACCGGACGAGACTTCTCGCAACAGTCGACCAAGGGTCACGAGGATCTGCCTCGCGCCCCTGTCGGAAACCGACATTGTTGACTACGTTTCGGCGACCCTGTCGCGGCCAAAGGACGAGATCCTGTCTCTCGCCCTCGTGATCCAGTCAAAGACGGCTGGGAACCCCTTTTACATGCGAGAGATGCTGCGTGCCTGTCATCGCAAAAAGTGCATCTGGTACGACTATCATGACAGCATCTGGCACTTTGATCTTGACAGGTTGTTTGCGCAATTTCAGGGCGAGAAGGACTACGACGTCCTGGACACGGGTTTCATCACTAGGAGGCTGGATGAGCTGCCCCCGCCCGCCCGCGCTGTTCTCGCCTGGGCTGCCCTGCTGGGGACTTCGTTTTCATTTGAAATCATTAGTCTCTTGATGCAGGGCGAGTTCGACTACTGCGAGGACGACGATCCGGACCATCGTCCAGACCTTTCGAGGCGCTCATACTCGGAAGCCGAAGCCATCGCCGGCCTTCAGGCAGCCATTCAGGCGCACATTATCGTTCCCGGCGAGGTGGATGACCTCTTCCGCTTCGCCCATGATCGATATGTCAATGCTTCGCTGGCACTGAAGGAATGCAACTCGAGACGTATGCACTTCATCATCTCCCAGACTCTGCTCAAGTATTACGCCGTCGAGGCAAGACAACGCGACAGCACAGCCTCACATATATGCGAGGCAGTGCCCATTATACTCGACCGTGTGCCTCAGCGGCAAGAATTTCGCAAGCTGCTCATGGACTGCGCCCAGGCCGCGACAGAGAACGGTGCCAGGTCCACGGCCGCGAAGTGCTACGGCGCCGCAATCGAGCTCTTGCAGGACAATTGCTGGGTGGATGGTGCCGAGGACGTGTCCTACGAGGAGACGATGCAGCTTTACCTGCGCTCGGCCGAGTGCCACTTGTTCATGGGGCAGCTGCCATCGGCAAACGACCTGCTGGCCGTCATCTTTGCCAATGTAAAGTCGGCCGTAGACAAGGCCCCCGCGTATGTGTTGCAATCACGGATATTCGCGCAGAATGGCAACTCGCTGGCTGCTTTCATGTCCTTGAAGGAGTGCCTCGCCGCGCTGGGAGTCGCGCTTGAAGACGAACCGACATACGAGAAATGCGACAAGAGGTTCCTCAACCTTGTCGAGAAGATGCAAAAGCTGGATCGCCAGTCCTTGCTGCGCCCGCAAAAGAAAAACGAGCCCATTACCGCATCGATTGGCGCTGTCCTGGCAGAGACTGCGTCTGCCGCTTGGTGGAGCGATTGCTTGCATTTTTATCACCTGGGTCTCGTCATGATGGACATGCACCTCTCCCGAGGGGCTTTCCCGCAATCAGGCATGGCATTTCTTCACGTTGCCATCGTCGCCTTGGCGAGGTTCAACATGGTTCAGTTTGCGATTGACATGGGTGCGCATTGCCAGCATCTGCTCTACTCGTCACGGGACGCCTTCTCCATGGGACGTGGCAACATGTTGCATGCCTGTTTCATCGGCCATGTCCAGTACTCGATGACGCTGCATGTCCCGCAGCTGGAAGATGCGATCGAACTTGCCTCTGTTGGGGGAGACCGAATGTCCACCATTCTCAGCTATGGGCTCTCCGCCCTGACCAAGTTCTTTGCCAGCGAGAACCTTGCCGATCTGGAGTCGTTTTGTCAGCTTGGGTGTGAGGATATTGTCAACTGGGCCCTCGATACTCGTGGTGGCTCGCTTCTGGTAGCCACGCGGCAAGTCTGCCGGGCCTTGCAGGGCAAGACTCTGATACACGACCCGGCCGGGGTGATGACCGATGAGCAGCACGACTCCGACGCGTACAAGAGCTGGTTGACAAGCCAAACGCAGGAGAGCAATCGATCGTCCCTATTCTACGAAGGCCTCGAGCTCTGCCCGCTGTTTCTCTACGGTCACTACGAGCGAGCCGTGGAAATCGGGACTCGCTGCGTCGAGCAGCTGCCTATGCTCTGGTCGGCTCGAAGCAGTCGACTGATTCTGCTCTTTGATGGCCTCGCCCGAACCGGCCAACTGCTACGGCTGATGCAAGACCCTCGGTCGCAGTCCGAGGATTTCTCCGTACAGGCGGAGCGCATCGTCGGTACGTTGGGTGAGTACGTGAAGATGATAGATTCGTGGTCAGTCGCGAATGATGTCAACTACCGCTCGTGGGCGAGACTACTCCATGCCCAGGTGGCGGAGCTGTCGCAAGATCACGGCCAGGCCATCCAAGACTACGAAGAGGCGCTGGACCATGCTGCCGAGCACAATTTCAGCTTCGAAGAGGCCTTGGGCAACTATCTCATGGCCGGGTTCTTCCTGCGACGTCGTGCAAGACGGTCCGCGCGAGCTGCGCTGCAAGATGCAGTCTGTCTCTATCGTCAGATTGCTGCCACCGGGGTCGCCGCTGCCATTGAGGAAGAGCACAGCCTTCTCCTGCATGGCCCTACGCGCAATCATAGGACGGCCGAAGTCGGGATTCAGACGGACCTGGTGGCAACCCAGCCGCCGCCTGAGCCCTATCGATCCGGAAACGGGGAAGATGGCGAGGAGCTCACGCAAGTCCCATCAAACGCCATGTCGGAGTCCAGAGGCGAGCGGATCGGCGCTTGGCGAGGATCGGTGCGCACGCCGGCAGAGGATGGCGGCGGTCTGCCGGCCCTGGACATGATTGACCTGCATGCGATTCTTGTTTCTTCGCAGGTCATCTCGTCTGTGTTGCAGGTGAACGAGCTTCTCCAGACAATGTGCGATGTCATTCTGCAAACCTGCGGCGGTTCGGCCACTCGGGCCGCCATCATTGTTCAAGATGGCGACACGCGCAACGCATCATGGTGCGTGGCGGCGAGCGGTGATCCCGAAAAAGGCGCGTCGGCGCATAAGCCAGGGCTTCCCCTTTCGGGATCGACCCTGATCGCCGAGAACGTGGTTCTCTACTGTACTCGCTTCAGAGAGTCCGTCTTCATCCCCGACCTGCTGGCCGACGAGCGGTTCGGCAACGTGAACGAGTCCTGGCTGCAGCGGTACCCGGGTGGCAAGGCCATCATCGCCATTCCCATCCTGCACGGCACAAAACCCCTGCTGGGTGTCTTGTACCTCGAGGGCGAGCCGGGCTCATTCACGGACCGGAATGTGACGGTGCTGCAGCTCCTCGTGAACCAGATTGGCATCAGCTACTCGAATGCGCTGTCGATGAAGAATGTGGAAAAGATCTCGGCCGAAAACCGAACCATGGTGGCCGTTCAGAAGCGGGCTCTCGACGACGCCAGGGAGGCGGAAACCAAGGCCAAGAATGCCGAGACCGAGGCCAAGCGTAACGTCAAGCTGGCCGAGGAAGCGGCCAAGGCCAAGGCAATTTTCCTCGCCAATGTCTCCCACGAGTTGCGGACGCCGTTGAACGGCGTCATTGGCAACTCGGAGCTCCTCCGGGACAGCCTCCTGAACAAGGAACAGCTGGAGATGGCCGACTCCATTCGCGTCTCTGCCGACCTCTTGCTCACCGTCATCAATGACATCCTGGACTTTTCCAAGATGGAGGCCGACAAGATGAAGCTCTACATCATCGCCTTCAATCCCGAAGAGATGGTCCGAGAGGTGGTCCGAGCCGTGTCGTACAGCAACCGGGAAAAGACGTCCAAGAAGAATGTCAAGATCGTCCAAGACATCAACCTGCCACCAATGCTCATCTACGGAGACCCCATCCGACTGCATCAGGTCATGGGGAACCTGATTGGAAACAGTCTCAAGTTCACAGAAGACGGCTCGGTCACGATTGGCGCACGACTGGAATCGGAAACCAACGACACTGCGACGCTCACGTTTTGGGTCAAGGACACGGGGATCGGGATTCCCGCGCAACAGCTTGCCAAGCTCTTCCAGCCGTTCAGCCAAGCAGACGCCAGTACCGCGCGAAAGTATGGTGGTAGCGGGCTGGGTCTGAGCATATGCAAGTCTCTGATCGAGATTATGATGAAGGGCAAGATTCAGCTGGAAAGCGAGGAGAGCGAGGGCACGACTGCCTGGTTCACCGTCACCTTTGAGAAGGCCAAGGCCGACGTGTCGGCGGGCGACGCGCTCGGCAAGGCGTCGCCGCCGATTGACCGCTACTCTTTGATGACATCCCCCTTTGACAGAGCCGCCTCTCCGAATCCGTTCCTGGACCTGTCTCAGATCTCCAAGGAGAATGTGCGCATCTGCATCGCAGAAGACAATCCCATCAACCAGAAGATCGCCATTCAGTATGTGCAGCGGCTCGGGTATCCCAAAGTCAGCGCCTACGAGAACGGACTGAAGGCCCTGGAAGGCCTGCGCCAAAAGGCCCAAGACGGCGAACCATATCATATTGTGCTGATGGACGTGCAGATGCCTGTGCTGGACGGCTACGAGGCAACCAAGCTGATCAGGAAGGACGCCATCGAAGCTGTGCGCCAGGTCCTCGTGATTGCCATGACTGCGTCTGCGATCCAGGGAGATAGGGAAAAGTGCTTGGCGGCGGGCATGAACGACTATCTTGCCAAGCCAGTGCGCTCCGAAGTGTTGAAGAGAAAACTGGACGCATATGTCAATGTCACGGTATGATTTTGGTTTTTTTTTTTTTTCCCCTTTCTTTTTGGGGAGGATGCGTTGGGGAGGTTGGCCCCAGGTCGGGGGGCGGGCTGAGGCGGTTCAGGCAAGGGTCTTTTGATACTGGTGCAAGCCATCTTCATCTTCTTCCCTTGCTAACCGAGAGGCATTGTCTCTTGTCATGTTGGTGTCGCAGAAGTCGAGCGCCGGTGCAGACAGCGCCCTCAGCTCACCCATCAGCCCATTTACCGGCCCGTCCGAACCAAAAACGAATGGTAGCGCGGAACAGACGGCGGTCGACAAAAACACGTATTACCCAGATACCAGTGCCTCTACCGACGGCACCAGCAACAATGTGATCGATCCGATGCAGGAAGGTGCCGTATTCAACATGCCCATTGACTCAACAAGCCTTTTGGCACTGGAGAATCCCGTCTTTAGTGCGAACCACGACAATCAGCGCGCAGTACCAATCAATGTACTCGGTCTGAGTGCCAAGTCGACCAACTTGTCTCACAGCCGGGCGTCGACTCGTGAGGAGCAGCCCCAGTGATGCCGTTGGCGGCGGCGGCGGCATTGTTATTGCTGAAGCAGACAGGACGAACAGACCTGCGAGACGCGAGGACCTTGCTGGCTAACCAAGCCGTCCGGGCCCAGCTTCAAACGAGAGCAGCCATGTCAAATATGGCAATGTCGTCGGTGGACGACGTGTTGTCAGCATCATCATTGATACCAACACACACGGATGCGTTGATGGTGACGAGAGACCTCGGTCATGCACCAAGAACAAAGAAAAAGTTGCGCCCCCCATATATGTACACGCACATACATGTTTTGCCAAAACATGGCAATTCGTCTAGAGCACAAAAGTGCCGTTCCACACGCCCGAATCCCTTTACGCTTGTGCAGATACTCTTTTGCAATTCTGTTTTCACAATGTTTCTCCTTCATAGCGTGGCCTGGGTCAGCGTCTCACGGAGTCATGACGGCTCTTACTTGTGACACAATGCTGCCGTCTTCTCCTGGGTGGCCTCGATGTTTTTTTTTTTTTTCTTTATATATATATATATAATTCTCCCTCTCCCTTTTTTTTTTGGCCGATTCAGAGCATCTACATCATTTGACTTTCGGTTGGTTCCGCCGCAACCCTTTGTCCGGTCCCGAGCACAGGATGCTTGGGGGACAGGATTTGGCAAAAGCGATTGAATTGGATGGTTTTATATCCCTTTCCCACCTCCGTTTCTTTTCTTCTTTTTTTTTTTTTAGAGGTTTGCGCATGAAAAATTCCCAAAACGTCTTGTCCTTGCCGGCTTGCTGTATGTGGATGATGGCGACTATGCATTGATTAGAGAGGGCTTTCTAGATGGACTTTAGAAGTGGGCGGGAAATGATAGGATAGACATTGAGTGGGGACATTTATATGGGTAGATTAGACGGTGTCCCTTGTTTGTTCTGGTCTGAACCACTACATTTAAGGTTTGGTAGAACGTGTTGACAACTATGTACAGTTGGGTGGAACAATGGATTTGGTCAAACTGGGGCATGGCAACTGATTTCATTTAGTCGACCCAGAAACTGGCATCAGCCGCTGTGATGTCATGAGCTCACAATACACAAAACGTCGGTGCAACCGTCCATGGTTATTTCGCGCAGGAGTCTGCAGACTGCTGTGATGCGGCTGCTTCGACGGGCCACTTGGTCTTTTACGTGGGCCGGACGTGGAGGAGTCTGCCAACAAAGGCTCCTTTGGGCGGAACCAACGAACGTCCCGTATAGCAGCCCATCCGGCCCGTTCTCGAGAACCCCAGCATGCGCAGTGCGGACGCCGACGACTTGCGAGCTTCGGCGTGATGGACGGCAAGCAGACGCTGCGCAATGATGTAGACAGCAACGCGCCGTGTCGACACATCTATGCTCCCTACACCACGTAGGGTCCGTCCGTCTCGGTACATGTACAGACCATTCCGCGCGGTGCGATCCACCAGCACCACGTCATCCCGCGTCCGGAGCACAGCGCCCATGCGTCGAGCGGGTGGCGAGAATGGATGGTCTGTCGGCGAACCGGTTGTGGGTTGGTGAGGGATTGCGGGGATGTTTTTGTGTTTTATTTTATGTTTGTATTGTGTTGTGTTTGTTTTGTGTTGTGTTTTCGTTTTTCGTTTTTCGTTTTTTGTTTTTTGTTTTTTGTTTTATAATTTATATTTTTACTTTCTATTTATTGTTTATTTTGTTTTATATCTTTGCTTATGTGTTTTATATTATTAAAGTTATTATTTTTATTTTATAGTTATATTCTATAATTTATAGTTTTATATATATATATTATATTTTATATTTTATATTTTATATTTTATATTTAATATTTAATATTTTATACTTTATATATAATATTTTATATTTTATATTTGTATTTAATATTTAATATTTAATATTTAATATTTAATATTTTTATGTTTTATATTTTATATTTTTATGTTTGATATCTTATTTTATATATTGTACACGATACATTTTACATCTACATCATGTCATGCGGACGTTTCAACACCCTCATCGTCAGTCTACTAATAACCAGCCACACCCCATCCGTGGAGCCCCACGAGGCGGCCAGCGGCACCATTCCGCCCATCAACGCTCACCGAGTCACCGCCTTGGTCTCCCTCGCGCGGCGCCCAAAGCGGACGGGTGCAGATGCGGATGCGGGATGCGGATGCATGTGCATGCGCGTGCATATGCAGAACACGATGAAACCTCGTCTGGAGTCTGGTACCGTGGGTGGGCAGCCATCGGCATGTGAAAGGGATTAGGGAAGAATCAGCAGGGAAGAAGAGGAGTAAAATAAAATAAAAGAGAAAGAAAACAAAAAAAAAAAGAGAAAGAAAAGAGAGAAAAAAGAAAGAAAAAAAAGAAAAAAAAAGAAAAAGAAAGTAAAAGAAAGAAAGAAAGAGAGAAAGATTAAAAAAAAAAAAAGAAAAAAAAAAAAAAAAAAAAAAAAAAAAAAAAAAAAAAAAAAAAAAAAAAAAAAAAAAAAAAGAAAAAGAAAAAGAAAGAAAAAGAAAAAGAAAAAGAAAGAAAAAGAAAAAGAAAAAGAAGCTACACTAGGCTAGATGCATCTATCCACGTTAGGCCTGACAGGCTCTCGACAGGGCGCGCTGGAAAAGTAGGAGAGAAAAAGGCAAGAACACAGACGGTACACACGAAGCATGCGAGGGAATGGTCATGGTCATGGTCATGGTCAGGGTCATGGTCATGGCGCGTAGGGATTCAGCCGGCGTGCATGATGCGCATGATGCGCACCATGTGCAACGCGTGCAACGCGTGCATGGCGAATGTGGAAAGTCGCTCCGCATCACCCGCAATACGGTCCACGCCGACGCCGACGCCCATGAATCGACTCGACGTCCCAGGACGCGCGGCGATGTTGCTCTTATGTCCTGCTCATGCACTTCCTTGCCAACGAACCCCCCCAAGCCCCGAGTCCCCGCAGCCGCCGGCACCTCATGACAGCCCGACACGCAACCGTCCAAGCCGATTTCGCGTGGGCCCCTCGCTCCGTCTCGGTCGCAACGCTGGCTGTCGCTTGGGGTTTCCCACGTTGACTGATGTAAGCCAAGCAAGAGACGCACACACACACACACACACACACACACACATAAAAAAAAAAAAAAAAAAAAAAAAAACACCCGCCAGGCGTGCCGTCGTCCATTTGGCTGCCGACATTGACACGGATTCGCTTGACGCCAAGCCT
>SRPV01001085.1:0-10927 GCA_018360135.1 Claviceps sorghi | reverse complement strand
CTTCCGCCACCCCGGGGTGCTGGCGTGTCTGTTGTCGTCATCCCCTCGCCATCAAACATCTTTTTGCGGCGTCGGCGTCGGCGTCTTGTACTTATCCAGTCGGCATATTCTTCTAAAAGAATTATATAAAAAAAAAAAAAAAAGAACAAAGAAGAAGAGTACTTGGTTTCGACTATCCCATCCGTCTTGCCTCTGGTCTCTCCACAGCTTTTGCCCTCGGCCGGGGCATCAGAACCAACCACGACAAGTATCGTCGCATTCGGGCGACCCCACGCGTCGAGATGCGCCTCGACTTGACTTTTGTTGCGGCAACGCTGCTTCCCGCTGTCGCTGCAGGGGTCATGGATCCCCAACCTCGAGTTGTGGCCAACATGGATCCCGCTGCACGAGACCATGGCGACCTGTTCAAAAGAAAAGGCGGGGGAGGCGGCGGTGGACGTGGTGGTGGTGGCGGTAGCAGCGGATCCGGCTCAAGTTCTGGCTCGGGTGGAAGCTCTGGAAGCTCGGGAAGCTCGGGAAGTTCGGGAAGTCCTGGCTTAGGCGGATCGTAAGTCTCGGCTCTCAGTCCGCTCATGCAATATCCTCGATCCCTCGTTTCTCTTGCAGGCAAAACTAATGCTGCTGGCAATAGGGGCTCCGGCTCCAGCATTGGCGGCACGTCGCGAGGAGGCTTCGGCGCTCCACGGGCATACGGCGGCGGTCGCTACTATGGCGGTGGTGCCGCCGCTCCATACCGATCCGGTCTTGGTACCGCCGCCGGTGTGGGTGCTCTTGCATTTGGAGTCGGTGCATTAGCCTTCTGGCCCGGGATGTGGTATCATGGCGCCAACCTCTATCCCTATCGCGACGACTTCTCCTTCTACAACAGCACCACTCAACAAACGGAAAGACTGCCCGTTGTCTGCGGGTGCGCCCAGTACGAAGAGTGTGGTTGTGACGATAATCAAGCCGCCCTGAAAGAACTGGTTGGAAACGGCACGTATGAGGCTCTGAACAAGACCATTATCAACATTGGTGACTACCGAGGCCGAAAAACCCTCCTCATCAACGGTACGTTGCCAAACGGGACAATTGCCGATGCTTCCGAGTCTCGCGGACCTGGAATGGCAAGCCTCGCCGAGACGGCAGGCACCTTGTCTCTAGCGGCTTGTGTCGTGGCTGCCATCTTTCTCACTTAGACAGAAAGAAGGGGCTGTGGAACAAAAGACGAGGACGAAGCGGAAAACACTTGGTTGGTGTATGGGCTGATTCCAGCAGGCCGAGCCGCAGCATGAACCATCTCTTTGCTGGTTACTCCAGGGGAGTGAGCAGCTACTGGTGCAGCCTCGCTGTGATTCGCGATTATAATGTGGCAGGCGGTGGATAAAGATACCCAGTGGCACGCGATGGCTGCCCTCGGCGATGTTGCTTTCTGCGTGGATGCTGCTAGAATCGGCGTTACCAGAGTGGTTTTTTTTTTTTTTTCTTTTTTGCTTTTCATAAGACTACGCAGGGATTGTGGCTCGCACGTTTTTATGCTCAACGGACAAGTTTTATAGAAAGACCCTTGTCATGCGATGGTGCAGGAAAGACATTTGCGTCCAAGTTTGTTCTACACGCATGCCATGGTTGTGATTGTACATACATACAACATACATGACGCGCAATTTCGACACACATCCAATAGTGGGTCGTATCTAATGCCGAAACTGTACATATGTATGTACACTAAAATTGTACGGGAAAATGGTTCGGAATTACCTGAACACTGTCTGGTCTTCCCAAAAGTGGGCTTTGCGCTCGAGGCATCGCTCACATCGTCACGTGTCGCGCCTGGTCGCGTGCTGCGGCGTGACTAAGCAGAATTTTGCTGCTTCTCTCATCTTAACTTAACCTCCAGCCTTGCAGGCTTGCGCGACCTGGTTGTTTTGTACGTAACTGCACTTTTGCGTCGTCCATCTCTCGCAGGCGCTTCTGTCGACGTTACCACTCCTGCGGTTCATCCTTTGCAGGCGTTTCCGTCGACGTTATCGCTCCCATCCCGTTCATCCTTTGCAGGCGATTCTGTCGACGCCATCAGTCGCCTGCGCGCCACTAAGCATGCTATGAACCGTCCGCGATCGCGCTACGCCTTGGGACGAAGCTGCCCCAACGAGCTTCGCGTGACCTCCAAAACTACGAGACGCCATGGACGAGGAAAAGGAGTTCTCGTCCTTTGACGAGACGGCTTGGAAGGCACAGGACGCGGCCGACGACCGCGAAATCGCACGTCTGCTGGAGCAGAGTCAAGATGGTGCCAACGGTGGCCTGAAACTTGACGATACCCCTTTTGATCAGACGAACAAGGCCGACGACGCCCAAGATTTCGAGGATATCAGCGATGACGATCTTCCCGAGGAAGAACCTGGTGGCAGCGCATCTCTGGAGATTCCAGCCCTCACCGACGACGGAGGAACTAGCAACGATGCGGACGACCTTTTCGGAGAGGGCCCTTCGTCGCCTACAGAACCTGTTGCTGAGCCTCCCTCCCCTGCTCCTCGCGTTCGCGATGCCGACGGCGGCGACGATCCCCATCCCGTCGACTCGAGCCTGAGTTTCTCGGCCCTTAACTTTGACCTCGACCCTCATATGAACGGGGCTGCCAATCAAGATCCCGATATCCCAGCCCCGGCCGAGACGGTAGAGGATTTGCTCAAAGCAGCGTGGCCTGCGTTCCAAAAGGGCCGTGTCCTGACGTGGAGCGAGCTCCTGCCGCCCAAAAAAGCAATCTGGAAAGAGAAGAAACCTGCGAAAAAGCCGAAACATCTCGTTACGAGTAAACTCACGCTGGAGTTGTCCGCCGACCAGGAGAAGACATTTCGCATCCCGGGAAATGGCAACTCGGCTAATAAACAGCGGGCCTCCGACGTGACATTTGCCAGCCTTGTCCGATGCGACAAGGGGACGGCCGAGCAGGCCGAAGACACGTTGCAGTTCGATCTGGATCAGGAATCGGACTCCGAGACTGTCATGGGCTTCACTTTGAGGGACATTGAGCTCGCATGTGAGGACTATGACATACGCATTACATCTATTGAAAATGAGTTTCAGAAGCGTGCGATGGCCGAGAGGGATCTTCTCAGACAAAAGAAGAATCTGGAGGAACAAGATGATGAGTGGGATGCCGAGTTCCTCATGGACACCTCGGACGACCAGGGACAAGGACAGCAGCAACACAACCAACATCAACAACGACAAGGACTACGACGACCTCAGAAAAAAGCATTGATCGGGTTTGGATTGCTCGACAAACCGCGCTACGCTGCCCCCGCTTTTGACGATTTCGAAGATGCAACGCGCCGCGGCGCAAAGCGAGTCCACCTGGACATGAATGACCCTCATCTTCTTCTCGAGACAGACATGCAGAGTCGGACCAAACGGCCACGATTGGACTCCAAGATAAAGCGCATGGCCAACGGAAACATGGGCCGCGATATCTCCCAGCGCTTCAACATGTCCAACGACGAAGCATACGAGCTCCTGAAGGAGAACCATCAGAGCAAAGTCCGGGCGACGCTTGGCAATATCTCCGTGGAACATAGCATGCCTGCTATCAAACTGACCTGGCCATATTACAAAGTCAAGCTGAGCGGCACCACAGACGAGTATCACCGGCCACGCTTCCGCTACAGGAAGTTTGCCGGGCACGCCATCAAATTCGACAAACCCCAGCATCACAAACGCAAGTTGATGAAAGGCAAGGCACACGAAGTTTTTCGTTCTTCCAAGGACCTCAGCCTCGGCGACAACTCAACCGCCGTTCTATTCGAGTACTGCGAACCTCGTCCGCGGGTCCTCAACAATTTCGGCATGGGAAGCAAGCTGATCAACTACTATCGGCGCAAGGACAACAACGAGGATGAGCAGCTTCCCAAGAAGGACCTGGGCGAGTACCGAATGTTGCTGCCGGAAGACCGGTCTCCCTTTTCTCTTTTCGGCACCGTCGATGCCGGGGAAACCGTTCCGACCCTGCATAATGAGATGTATCGCGCTCCCGTCTTCAAACACGCGCCCCGTGGTACCGACTTTCTGGTTGTCAGGAGCACAACCGGCGTCGAGGGATCGAAATGGCATCTGCGCAAGATTGATCACCTGCACGTGGTCGGTCAAACATTTCCCTCGGTCGACGTGCCCGGTCCCCACAGCAGACGCGTTACGAATGCTTCCAAGAGCAGGATGAAGATGCTGGCTTTCCGCATGATAAGGCACAGCAAAGGCGACAACTGCCAGCTGTCAGACATCACCAAGCACATTGCGGAGTCGACTGATACTCAAAACCGACAGAAACTGAAGGAGTTCCTACAGTACGATCGAGACAGTGGCGAGAAGGGAATGTGGCGTCTAAAGCCCCACGAGCAAATGATTGACGAGAACGCCATCCGGGCCATGATCAAGCCCGAAGAAGTCAGTCTCCTCGACGCCATGCAGCTCGGCATCAAGGAGCTCGAGGACGCGGGTTACGACCCGAGAAATGCCAACATTGACGATGACGTCATGGATTTGGACGGCGACGATGACGACGACGACGATGGAGGCGGTAATAAAGCCGCAAGGGCTGCCAGGAAGACGCTGGATAAGCAGGAAGAGACGCTCGCGGACAAAATGGCTCCCTGGAAAACCACCAAGGCCTTCATTGATGCCTGTGCTCAGAAAGCCATGCTCCAGTTGCACGGCGAGGGCGACCCGACGGGCCACGGCCTGGGATTCAGTTTCATCCGGACGTCCATGAAGGGAGGATACATCGAGGCCGTCCAAGGACCGTTGGCCACATCTGCAGACGCCATGGAACGTGAGAAACGCGCTAACGGCGGCCACGCATACAATGTGAAGAAGCAGCAGGCCATGTACGAAGAAGGCATCAAGGAAATCTGGGAAAAGCAAAAGGCCACGCTGTCTGATGCGCAGGAACACGACGACAACGATGTTGCCATCAACGAGGATGAAGACGACCGCTTCAACGTACACTCGGCGGCAACCCCGGCACAATTCGATGAAGGCGCGAGTCAAATTAGTGGTTTTACATCGTCCAGCCGCCATCTCAAGAGGGCAATCCGGATCACGAGAGAAGTCCGCCTGGCGGACGGGACGACGCAGCCACGGACCGAAGTCGTACATGACCCAGTCGTCATCTCGCAGTACATGAAGCGGCGAACCGAAGCCGACTTGGAATCCAAAGAGTATGTGCCCGAGAGCAAGCGTCAGCAATATGGACCCGGGGCCCGCCCTCGAGCTTTGGAGCGTCTGCCAAAGTCGGTCCAGGCACTGCACAAGCGCGCGTGCCCGCGTGACGTGACGAGAGTTTCGTCAAGGAGACAGCCAGTGCCGTCTCCGGGATCGTCCATTGATGTCATTGGATTGGAGTTGAGAGCACCTGCTTACGTTTATCTGTACACAGCATCTACAGCTCCCGGCCTACGGGCAATGCCGACCATGATCGTCTTACAAACCTTAGGTGAGAGAAGCTCCGTCGGGACCTACTGCGCTGCTGCGTGACTAAACCCCCTGGTTCAATAGGATCAAGAAGGAGCTCGAGCGACTCGAAAAGAACAAGGCCCGAAGACAAGCTCGAGAACAGCAAAAAGAACTGCATCAAAAGGCCAGCACCGGCGATGCTGGGTCCCCCGGAGCCATGGATAAGATCCCAACGGGAACCACTCGAAAGTGTGCCAATTGTGGACAAGTCGGGCACATCAAGACAAACAAGAAGTATGGAACCCTTGACATCCCCACCTCCCTTTGTGCCGTTTGATTGGGCTTCTGTTGCGTTGAAGGAGCCCGGTGAGAAGGGCGACAATCGAAAGAGAAAGAGCGCCCTGCGTCGAAAGATGGAGGAATCCGATCGTCGGCTTCTGATCGGGCGGCGAGATGCTGCTCGTCAAGCAAGGAAGGACGAGAAGGAGATACAGCGCAAGAAGGCGCAAGAGGAGCGGCTGGCGAAGAAGCACGAGGCTCAAACCAAGGAATTGAAGCGGGTGGAAGACGAGCGTCTTCGGGAGCAGAAGAGAGCGGAACGGGACGCACGGAGGGAAGAAAAGCGCCGTCAAGCCGAGGTGCAGAGACGGCAAGCCGCCGAGGAAAGGCGAGCGAGGGAGGCCCAGCGGCTGCTCCGAGAGCAGGAGAAACAGCGGCAGAGAGACGAAAAGGCGAAAGCTCGTCCCAAGTACCATTATGGCCCCTGTCCGAGGTGATTAGTGTCACGGGCATTCGTGGGGGGGGGGGGGGGGGGGGGGGGGGGGGGGGGGGGGGCGCCGCGTGCAGTCTCTGGGTCGTGGAAAGCCGCTGATATGCTCCCTGTCTCATGCGGACAGGCAGTTTCTCCCTCCTTTTGCTCCCAGGCTTGACGCAACTCGGCACAGGACATTTTTGCACTGGCAACCAACTCCACCTCATGTCGGGCATCTTGCTAACAAATCGCTTTCCTCCCAAGGTTATGTCCTCTGCTTAACGGGACGATGAAATCGGACAATGGCGCTGCCGAGCACGGCGGGTTCGGCAATTACAACGCGCCTACGACGGCGGGATCGCCAGACGCGTAGATGGCGTGGCGGCGGCATGCAGTTGTGGAACATGTGAGGGGGTTTCATTGCATCGATTGACGGTTGTCGCGTTGGCGTTTGGCTTTTTTGGTTTGTTTGTTTGTTTTTC
The DNA here is from genome assembly GCA_018360135.1 of Claviceps sorghi. NCBI lineage: Eukaryota > Fungi > Ascomycota > Sordariomycetes > Hypocreales > Clavicipitaceae > Claviceps > Claviceps sorghi. The sequence goes on along the minus strand of SRPV01001085.1, from coordinate 4,264 downwards.
TTTTTTCTTTTTTTTTTTTTCTAAAAAAAAAAAGAGTTTGGGTGTTTTACCGATGAGCTTATTAGTGGTTATTTTCAAGAGCTTGGGTTTTACCTGACGAGCCTACAAACCGGACCTTTTTTCCCTTCGAAGCTGCTTGGGGTTCCGCCACGACAGCTTTTACAAACCACACAAGCTCTTGATTTCCAAAGATTCTCCAGGGCTGCGAGGCGCAGGGCGTTTATCGGGTTAGAGGGCGACTACTGTGTCGCGGACCGAGTCAAGATGGGCGAGGAAATCGGCGGGCGTTGTTTGGCTGATGGACGGGAGGGTGTTGGCACGCTGGAGCTGAATGCAACGCTTGAGCATTATTGACAGGAGTGGTTGACGTGACGTCTGCATGTGAATGTAAGGTAACTCGTGAATGCCATCAACTATTCCAGACATTGCTATCCAACACCCGTCAGATAGCCGGTGTCCTCTTGGAGATGGCTAGCCTTGTAGTGAAGCTTACTCAGGCCTGCGGCAGCTATGGTCCAAAGCCCATCGCGTGGTTGACTTGGACAAGGGAGCCTTGCAGAGCATCTGTCGTTCATTCGCCATGATCGGTTCGCGCAACAGAGCGAGCTTGCCATTTGCCGGTGACTTTGTCGGACGGCGGGCATGCGGTAGAGTGGCCGTGGAGCGAGGAGTTTGTGCGCAACGTGTATCACTGCATCATACATTGTATGGACATGCACACATACACAATGTAATGGATCCATCTATTGTTGCCTGGGGAGCATAGGTGGCGTGATTCCTATGCTTAGATAATAGTACTACTACGCCTTGTAAGGGGTTGGTAAGGGGTATCCCTTAGCCTATAAAACGCGCTCTTATTTTCCTTTATATATAAATTATACTTAAACTAAAATAATTACTAAATTACCTAATTACTTACTCTATTATATATTATATTAGTAAAAGTTATAAGCTTAAAAGGAAGTTAAGACTAAACTCCTTATAACTTATATTATACTTATATATTTATATTATTAAATATATATATTTAAAGCTTTTATTATTATTAGATTTATATATTTAATACTTCTATTTCTTCTCTCTTTTTTTTTTATAATAAACTTTAAAAATTTTTAAACCCTTAAAATTACTATTATACTTAATTTAACTAAGTAGTAAACTAAATAGTTTATAGCACTTAAAAATATAATAAATAGTTAATAAATTTAAAAAATAGTAAATTCTATACTTTTAAAGTAGGCTTTTAACTATTTAAAAAAGCCTATAAATTTTATACTTAAAGAGATTATAAAACTTTTTATTAAAAAATTAACTAAAGACCTCTTTTTTATAGTTTAAGACTTTATTTTATTTTATATACTTAAATTTAATTATAAAATACTAAAATATAAAGTATTAAATAACTATAAATATATAGTATATATATAAATCTTTAACTTAGTTAATTTTAATATTTATTTAATAGTAATTAAAGCTATTAAAACTATAATTAAAAGGGATAAAGTCTTTTTTTATAAACTTATTAAGTATCTTAAGAGGAGATTTTTACTTAAAGAGATAATTATAAGGTTAGAGATTTTTATATATTATATAGCTTTACTTTAAAAAGCTAAGTATACTAATATTAAACTTAATAACTAAATAGCTAATTAAAATAAGCTTTATTTAAAGGCCCTTTACTATAAGATTAATAAGGTTTAAGGACCTAATATAATCTATAATTTTATTTAGGTAGTTAGTATATACTTTAAGCCTACTTAGGTAAGAATAAAGCTTATAAAGCTATTTAAGTATATTAATAATCTTTTAAAGACTATAATACTATATAATATAGCTAATAAGTTTATAAAATATTATATAGCATTTTATATATTTAATAGCTTAGCTAAAAAAAGCATTTATACTACCTTTAGTAAGCGCTTAAATAACTTTAATTAAAGTAGTAGTTTAAAAAAAGATAAGTATATTAAGTGCTCTTATAGAAGTAATTAATATAGATAGCAGCTATAAACCTATAAAACTTTATTTTATACTATAATTAAGAAAAACTTTTTACTTAGTAAAATTCTATTAAAGGAAAATTATAAGAAGATAAAGGCCTACTATAAGAGCTTAAAATAAAAGAAGCTATATATAAAAGTTAAAAAAGAAGGCTAAAAGATAAAGAAGTAGCTAATAAATTCTAATAAAAACTTTCTTAGTAAAATATTTATTATAATTTTAAACCTTAAGCTAATTTAAATAAAGTAACTACTAAAAGGAGTCTTTATTATACTAAGGAATAAAAGATATATACTCTCTTAAAGTATACTTTTTAATAACTATAGTGCTATATATATAGTTAATAATATTAACCTCCTTAAGCTTAAAACATTTAAGGCAACTAATAAAAACTATTTTAAAGCTAAAATAATCTCTTTTTAAATTATTAAAAGAGGCACTTATATACTTAAAAAGATTCTAAATAGTAAAAAAGAAGCTTAAACTAAAGACTTAATCTTAGAAGATATAGCTATTATTAAGGGTTTTTATATTAATATTATATTAAAAAGTTAGCTCCTTAAAAAGAGTGTTTAGTATTATAAAGCAAATAGCTTATTATACTTTAAAACCCTTAAAAAAAGTATAGTTTTTACTAAATTAGTCTAAAAGTATAATATTATCTTTCTTAAATATAAGCCTTTTTTCTATTACTTAATAAAATCTTTAAAAGTAACTATTCTTACTATTTCTTTAGTAATATATTTAATAATTTAATTAAAAAATATATATACTTAATGCTTATAATATTAAAGACTTAGTAAAAATTTAAGCCTATTATATACTAATAAAGAAAGACTTTAGCACTTATAGTTAAGCTACTTTAGTAAGGATTTACTTAAGAAGCTTATAATAAATATAAGAGAAGTATAAATTAAAGAAATAGTATAAATAAAGTATAAAACCTATACTCTTATATATATAAAGTAAGTTATCTTTTATAAGCTATTAAAAAGGTAGTCTTTAAAACCTTTTTAATAAGTTTACTAAAACCTTTAAAATTACTTTAAAAGCTTTAATAGTATAAAGTAGCTGCTTATTTTTAAATATAAGTATAGTAGAATAATATAAATATATATACTACTTAATAAATCCCTTAAGACTATTTTTAATATATTAGTATTAGAAATAAGGGGTTTACAGAGGCTTTTGCCCTCTAAATTACTAAGGTAGTGAGGCTTAGTAAGCTAGAAGCCAGAAGGGCTCTGCAGCGCTGCAGCCGAAGCTATAGGCCTTATAACTAATATTAAAAGCTTAATGCACAACTTCTAGCACTTAAAATACGCTAAATTCTAGCTTATAGAAAGCAGTAGAATTTTCTTAGATTTTTATCTAATTATCTAACATTATAGGTAGCAGGCTTAGATTAATAGTTTATATAGTTAGCAGGCAGCTAGTAAGAGGGAATGTCTTCTCCCTCACATACCCTCTAAGCCTATTAAAGGCCTAACCCTGTAAAAAGGGGCTTATAAGCTACTTTTTATTTTCTATAAAATTTATTTATATAAGAAAATAAAAAAATAGACTTACAGCTATATAAACAAGGTGCTAATATACTCCCTAAATGTTAACTTAGTAAAAATCAATATATAACTTTAAAAATCAGAAAAATTAACTAATTATATAAAAAAATTCCCTTTGTTCCAGCAATAAAAATGCTAGTTGCAAAATCTTCTACAACCCCTTAGTTATTACGTAAATCGGCTGTAAAGTGTGCCCTAAGGTAGCCTACTATGTAGCCCCTAGGGTAAGCAGCTTAAATCTTTAAGCTGATTTTTAATTGCTTACTTAGTTGCTATAAAAATCAATTTTGAAATCTTACTAAGCCTAATAGACCGTTAGGTTCCTAATCAGGTGTGCGCCAGCTGCCACAAGGTATAATTAGAAGGGAAAAGGTAAGAAAAGTAGGGCGCTTACAGCTGTAAGCTATAAGCGGAAGAATTAATTCTGCGGGCGCTGCGCACAGCTTTAGGCCGCTTACAACGCTAGCAACAGCTAAGAAAAGCCCCCTAAGGGTCCCTATAAGGGTCCCTATAAGGCAGGGGCTAAGGGTCACTATAAGGCCTATTAAGAGGCCTAATAGATAAGGAAGTCCCCTAAAAATAGCTATTATTTTTAACACCCTCTCTGAAAAGGTATTCTAAAAGCTAGAAGGGAAAGAAGAGGAATACTAAATTTAAAGAAAATCCGTATAAATCTAAATAAAATCGTAGAAGAAAAAGGA
>SRPV01001084.1:0-10928 GCA_018360135.1 Claviceps sorghi | reverse complement strand
CCCCTTATTTTTAATAGGTTATAAGCCTAGAAGTAACTTCTTAGTACCTAAAAATTTACTAAATTTTATAGAGTATTTAGAAAATTCTTTAAAAATTTTACTTAATATTCTATATTAGGTAAAAGACCTAAGAAAGACTTAGAAGCTATTATTTCTTTTATAAAAATAGAATAAATTTACTAAAAGAAGACTCCCCTTCTATAAAATAAGGAGAATTGTAGTTATAGAAGAAATTCTACTTTTATAAAAAATAAAATCTACGAGAAAAGAAGCTTTCCCTTCTATAAAAAGGAAAAGAAATTATAGAATATTCCTATTTCTATAAAAAAGCTTATAGAGCTATTTCTCTCTATTAAAAGGAACCTTATAGAAGTTTTCCCTTTTATAATAAAGCTTAGAAAATTCCTTCTTCTAAGTAAAGACCTATAAAATTAAGACCTTTATAGGTATTTTTATAGATTTTTAAATTTATAGAGATTTTCTCTTTAATTTTTAGTAGTTATAGAACCTATAAATTTAGGCCCCTAAGCTAAAAGCTAAGAGCAGGCTTAGGTTAACTTAGTGAATTAGTAAATTGCTATTTAGAATTTAAATATTACTAATATTTTGCAAAAATTAGAAGATTTAGCTATTACTATAGCTAATAACCTAAAGCCTAAGCTATTAGAACTACTAGAAAATCCTAATTCTAGTGGAAGTATAAGCTACAAAAAGAATTCTAATATATTAAATTCCTATAATAAATTAGTTATTAAAGAATTTAATAAAAGGGTATATAGCTTCCTAAAAGCTATAAGGCTTAAGGGACTGGAAAACTATAACTAATAGAAACAAGCCTTAGCTATCTAATTTAAGGCTTTAGAAATGCCTAATTTTCTAGATAATTCTAAGGGATTTTCTAGTAATTTAAGTGATTTAGACTAAGCTATTATTCTTATGCTTCTAAGAGATAGCTGTTCTAAGGGCCTTTAGGCTGCTATAATTTAGCAATAAGACCCTATAGAAGCCTTTAGCCTTCTAAAAAGGCAGTATTCTTATAGTGCTAAAATATAATATAGCTCCCTATATTCCTAATTTTATAGCCTTACTTTTTAAGGTTATAAGGGATTTTTAAAGGCTTTTAATGCTTTATTTAATAATTTACTAGCTAGATTAGCAATTTTTAGCGTTTTTATAGAGCCTATAGATTAAGTAAATCAGTATTTATAAGTATTAAAGTCTACTTTTCCTTAGTAGGCAGAAAGGCAATGATTTACTATAAGGACTAATAGGGCCCTAGGGATCCCTATAGGGGCACTAAATCTGCAATTTTTAATGGCAGACCTGCTAGAAGAGTAGCGAAATAAGAGCTCTATAGTGGCTAAAGCTTTAAATTATAGAGCTAAAGAATCTATACATAAGGGATCTAAAGAAAATAAGACCCCTAATTTAAATTTTAATTCTAAAAAGAATAAGAATAAAAAGAATAACCCTAAAGAAAATAAGGGAAATTCTAAGTCCTTTTCTAAGAAAAAGAAAGGCAAATTGTCTGAAAAATCCTTTAAAAAGGCTAAGGATAAGACCTAAGAGGGCGCTTTTATACTAGGCAATTTTAGCCTTACTAGCGGCTCTTTAGAGCCCCTTAGTAAACCTAGTAGCCTTAGTACTAGCAGTAAATCTTCTAATTCTAGCAGTATTATTAGTACTAAAAGTAAGCTAAAAGATAAGATATCTTCTAAGGCCTTTAATTTTAGCTATAAAGTAATAAAAAATGCCCTTCTTTATAATATAGGCTCTATAGTGTACTTAGTTAATTCTAAAGAGCACTTTATAGGCTATATACCCTATAAAAAGGGGCAGGCTAAGCCTATTTCTACTAGTAGGGGACCTATTTATTTAAAGGGATTTAGAAAAGCTAAATTTTTAGTACTTTACTAGCAAAACCCTAATAAATACAGGCCTTTAGTCCTTTAAAATGCACTATATTTTCTAAACCTAGATATAAATATAGTTAGCGGATTAAAGCACTATTTAGCAGGGGGCTATATAAGTAAAAATGCCTTATATTTAGCTAATAGGTCTTATATTAGTCTTTTAAATATTAGAAAACACGGTTTTTTCTTCTAAGTAAAAGATAATAATACACCCCTTTTAAGGACTAATAGTAGCTCTTTTAGCTACTATAATAGTTACTTTTGCTACTAAGCTAGCCACCCTATAAAGGTAGAAATACCTTTATAAAAGCTATTCTAGGCTAGTAAAGCTGCTAAAGTTAAAGAATTAAGGGATTTTAGTGATTTAGAACCCCCTAATTCTATAGCCCCTTCTTCCCTAATACCTATAGCCCTAAGCTAGGCCCTTAAATCGTAAGATTTAGTCCCTAAATCTAAGGATCTATAGGGGGTTTTAGCAGACCCTCTTACTGTTTTATTAAAGGCTTTAGAAGACTATAAAGCAACTAAAGGAATTTTAAAGCCCCTAGGTTTACTAGTGCCTTACTAAGAGGCCTATAGCTCCTTAGAAGGGACCCAGCAAAGAGCTAAGGAAGAAGGCCCTATAGGGCCTAAAAGGCCACCCTTAGGCACTAAAAGTGATTTTTTAGAGCCTAATTTATACTAAAAATTGCTAAAACTAGCTGGAATTTAGCATATTTAGCTAGGGCATTTAAGGCTTAGCTTTTTAAAGAAAACAAGCTAATTAGCTAAGGGAATATTAGATTTTTCTAGTATTAAAAATAAGGATTTTAACTACCTAGTATATAACTAAACTAAGGCTGTTAGAAGACCTAGTAAAAATCCTATCCCTAACCCCCCTAAAGCCCTTAATAAAATAGAGGGGGATATAGTAAAAATAAGCCCTATTCCCTATAATAAGCACTAAATTTACTTATTTTTAGTAGACTAAAAGACTAGATTTAGGTAGGCTTTATAAATTCCTAATAAGGAAGGCTCTACTATATTTTTAGCTATAAAAGGCTTCTTTAAAACCCTAAAGAACGAATTTAGGACCTACCCTAAATATCTATATTTTAATAGGGGTAAAGAAATTAATTCTGCTTTATAGAGCTAGCTAGCTAAAAAGGGGATTAAATTCACTACTTCTTCCCTTTATATCTATAAGCAAAATAGATTAGCTAAGCGTTCTATTTATGTTATTATAGATAGATTATAGGCTACCCTATATTAGTTTAGTTTACCTTTATTTTTATAGAATTTTGCACTTTTTTTAGTATTAAATTCTATAAATTTATTAGCTAATTCTATAAAACTAGCGTGCCTAGCATAATTATTAGCTAATAATTTTAATAAGCCTTTTAGGCCTAATTATAGCTCTCTTAGAGCTATAGGCTCTTATTATAAGGTCCTAATTCCACTAAAAAAAAGACCTAAAGCTTAGAAGCTAGCCCCTAAGACTGTGCTTAGAAGGCTAATTGCTATAGTAGGTTCTAAGACCTATATAGTATATATTCCCTCTAAGAAGCTTATAATAAAGACTAGCTTTTTTAAAATTATAGAACTTATAGGCCCTATTTTTAGCAGCTTTCCTAGGCTTTCTATAGGGAATAGCTCCTTAGAGAGGGATTTTCCTACTAAAAATGCCCTAGAACCCTTTATAATTTTAGAGAGGGCTAAGGCTTTAGAACCCTTTAACCCTTTTATAGAAAGTAATTCCTTAAAGGGGGAATAATAACTTAATAAGGTTATTCTTAGTAATAAGGATTACCCTATAGCTAATAAACAGATGGTTAATTTAAAGCTTAGCTAAGCCCCTAGCTCTAGGGATTTAATTTCCCTAAATTCTCTGTAATTCTTACCTGAAAAAATCGATTTAAATTTAGAAAAAATGGATATTAATATAGGGGCTATAGTATAAAAAATCTGCTATAAGGCACAACTAAAAGTAAAAGAAAATATGCTTAATAGTGAGCCTAAGACCTAGAAGTAAGCTTTAAATTCCCTAGAAAAAGCTAAATAGCTAAAAGCTATATTTAGCAAATTTAAGTAACTTTTAAAGGCTAGAACTTTCGAATTTATAGAGGTAGACTAAGTCTTTAAGAGCCGGAAAGTTTTAAAAAATCGCTTAGTATTAAAGATAAAGAGAGATAAAGAAAATAATCCTTTAAAATATAAAGCTTAGCTTATTACAAAAGGATTTATATAAATAGAAGGTTTAGATTATATAGATACCTTTACTACTATTAATATTCCCCTTAGCTAGTGGATTTTATTAGCTTTAGTAGCTATAAAGGACTAGGAAATAGAGCAAGTAGACTTTATAAGTGCGTTTTTAAATAGCTACCTTAAAGAGCTTATTTATATAATAATTCTAAAGGGCTTTACGGAATTTATTAAGCAAAATCCATAATTAGCTAAATTAGCTAAAAGCTATAGTTATAAGGCTTCTAAAAATCAGATAATTATCCTTAGAAAGACCCTTTATAGCCTAAAGTAAAGCTTTAGAGAGTGGCAGTAAACGCTAATAAAAGTGCTAAAAAGCCTTAGCTTTAGCCCTCTTATATCTAACCCTACTATATTCTATAATTCTAAAACTAAGACTTTTATTATTATATATGTTAATAATTGCCTTCTTATAGGGCTAAATTTACAATATATAAATTAGCTTAAAAAGGCTTTATATAAAGCCTACCTTATAGAAGATAGAGGCCCTGTAGAATTCTTCCTAGGGGTGCAAATTTAGCATAATTAAAAAAATAAGACTCTAAAAATATACTAAAAACAGTATATTTAAGAGGCCTTAGCACGCTTTAAGCTTAAAAATTATAAGGCAGTTAGAATTCCTATACAGCTAAGGGTCTTAAAAACTTAGCTTTTTAAGCCCCTTAACCCTAAGGAAATAAAGGAATATTAGAGTATTATAGGGACTATTATGTATTTAATGCTCCTTATAAGGCCTAACATTACCTTTACGCTATAATAGCTTTTAACAGCCCTTGCTAGTCCTTATTTAGAACACCTAAATGCTGCAAAAAGCCTTCTAAGGTATCTTTTTAGTACCTAGAACCTTACTATAATTTATAAGGTATCCCTTAATAAAGATTTAGTTAGGTTCTGTAATAGTGATTTTACTAGTAATAGAAGCTCTTTTAAATCCACCTATGCATACCTATTTAAGCTAGCTAAGGGCCCTATAAGTTAGAAAAGTAAGAAAGCTAGTACTATAGCTTTATCTACTATAGAAGCTAAGTCTAACGTAATTCACAAGACTTTTAGAGAGCTTTAGTAGCTAAAGGGCATCTTTAAGGAGCTAAAAGCCTTTATAAAGCCCCCTATACAGATTTTTTGCAATAACTAAGGCGCTATAAAAACAGCCTATAATCCAGCCCTTTATAGTTAAACTAAGCACACCCTATTAAAATTCCACTATAATAGGCAGTAAATCTTAGCTAGGCTAGCTAAGATTGCCTATCTAAATACTAAGAAAATACTAGCTAATAGCCTAACTAAGCTACTAGCTGTTTTAATATACGCTATTTTCTTAGAGCTTATAGGGCTTTAACCCCTATAACCTTTTACTATAAAATCTTTAACGCCTAGCTAAAGGCACTAAAATAATCATAAAAACACTTAGAAAATTTAAAATAATTACTAAAACAAGCTAAAAATAGATTTTTAACTTTAACAACAAATTCCTTAATTTTACTATATATAACCATAGTACTTTTTCAACTTTTTTAAAGAGCCCCACTTTTAGGCTTTTTAAATCTATTATCCTTTTTCTTCTATGATTTTATTTAGATTTATATAGATTTTCTTTGAATTTAGTATTCCTCTTCTTTCCCTTCTGGCTTTCGGAATACCTCTTTAGAGGGGGTGTTAAAAATAACAGCTATTTTCAGGGGACTTCCTTATCTATTAGGCCTCTTAACAGGCCTTATAGTAACCCTTAGCCCCTACCTTATAGGGACCCTTATAGGGACCTTTAGGGGGCTTTTCTTAGCTATTATTAGTGCTTATAAGCGGCCTTAGGCTGTGTATAGCGCCTATAGAATTAATTCTTTTGCTTATAGCTTACAGCTATAAGCGCCCTACTTTTCTTACCTTTTCCCTTCTAATTATGCCTTATAGCAGCTAGCACACATTTAATTAAGAACCTAATAGTTTATTAGGCTTAGTAAGACTTTAGAATTAATTTTTATAGTAATTAAATAAGTAATTAAAATTTAGCTTAAAGATTTAAGCTACTTACCTTAAGGGTTATATAATAGGCTACCCTAGGGTGCACTTTATAGCTAATTTATATAATAATTAAGGGGTTATAAAAGATTTTATAACTAGCATTTTTATTGCTAAAATAAGGGGAATTTTTTTATATAATTAGTTAATTTTTCTAATTTTTAAAGTTATATATTAATTTTTACTAAGTTAATATTTAAAGAGTATATTAGCACCTTATTTATATAGCTATAAGTCTATTTTTTTATTTTTCTATATAAATAAATTTTATAAAAAATAAAAAGTAGCTTATAAGCCCCTTTTTATAGGGCTAAGCCTTTAATAAGCTTAAAAGGTATATAAAAGAGAAGACATTCCCCTTTATTAACTACCTACTAACTATATAGACTATTAATCTAAGCCTACTACCTATAATATTAAATAATTAGATAAAAATCTAAGAAAATTCTACTATCTTTTATAAGCTAGAATTTAGTATATTTTAAGTGCTAAAAGTTATGCATTAAGCTTCTAATATTAGTTATAAGGCCTATAGCTTTAGCTACAGTGCTATAGAGCCCTTCTAGCTTCTAGCTTACTAAGCCTCACTACCTTAGTAATTCAGAGGGCAAAAGCCTCTATAAACCCCTTATTTCTAATAAATATTTACACTTAAAAGTTATTATAAGAATACTTAATTATACTTTTTAGTAAATCTATAATTTAGAAGGTAATATATTAGTAAACTATAATAATATTTATAACTAAAGTAAAGCTGCTTACTTTATAGTAAGTTATATAAAAAACTATAAGTTTATAGCACCTTTTTAAAGATATTTAATTTAATACTTATAAGAACTAAGTAATTTATTATAATAATTAGTAAACTATCTATCTTATACTCTTAAAAAGTAAGTAAATTAATACTTATTTACACTATATTAATATATATAATATATAGTTAAAGTAGGAATATAAAAAAGGAAGCTTTAAAGTTAAGTATCTTTTAATAGTAGAAATACTAATTAATAGGTTTACTAAAGCCCTTAACTATTAATAATTTAAATGCTTTAAAGTAATACTTAGTTTAGTAGATTTATATATTTACTTAGTAAATTCTATATACTTAAATATAGCTACTTTACTTAAAAAAGATATAATAAAAGGGGGGTATTAAAATATATTACTTTATAACTATATAAAGGCCCTCTTCTTAGCTATAAAGCGCTATTAAGATAAATATAAATAGTAAAAATAAGGAAGTAAAATACTTAATACCCTAACACTAACTTATAAAAAAAAAAGCAAAGTAATGCAAAAAAAAATACTTAAAGGAGCTTTTTAATAGCCTTCTTAACCTATACTATTACTATAATAAGATAGGTTTTACCCTCTACTATTAAGAAGCCTTATATAGTATCCTTAGCTCTTAAAATAACTTTAACGCTCTTATAAACTAAGTTTAACTTAATAAAAAGCTTAAGATATAGTCTTAATACTTATTAGTATTAATTATATATTTAAGAGGTAGAAAGTATTAGAAAAAGGTATAAAATAGAGAATAAAAGAAATTTAAGCTTACCTTCTTATTATTAGTATTTAAAGCTAATAAAAGCTACTTAATAAAAGGGACTAAGGTAGTATATAAATTATTATAATAATAATTGCCTAACCTATAAGAAAAGTATTTATAAAAATAGCTAAAACCCTTATTTTTATAATAAATACTACTACCTTTATTAGTAATAGTAGTATATATATAACTTATATAAGGAATATATTAATAAGTATTATATTTTATAAGGGTTTATAGCTATTTAAAAGGATTAAATAAATTTAAAAGATAAGGAGCTTAGCTATAACTTACTATTTACTTTTAGTCTCTTAAGCACTTAAGACTTAAGGTTTTAAAATATAAATTTAAAAGATACTTTCTCTTTTTTAAAATATATAAAGCACTTACTAAAAGAGTGCTCTTTTTAAGCTATTTAAAGCTTAGGTTAATCTTATTATTTAAAAGTAATAAAAGTAAGGGAAGTAATTTAAAAGCCTTAAAAAAGCTTTTCTTACTAATCTTATAAAAGCTTAATAAAAGAAAGTTATTTTTTAAAAATAGTAAATAGCCTTTTAAAAAGCTTTTAATATTTAATTAATAAAAGCTTTATATAAAGGGATTACTAACTAAGGGTATATAAAAACTAAAGAGAGTATAAGTACTAACTAACTCTATAAAATTAAAACTAAGTACTATAATAGTATAAAAAGTAGGCTTAGTATAAAATATAAATATAAAAGTATACTAAAGCTTAAGTAAAAGTATTTATTAAACTTTTACTTTAGTTTAATAGCTAAAATAAGTATAAAATATTATAAAATAATTTTTAATTAAAAATTTAAAATTAACTATAAAAGAGATACTTAAAAAGGTAAAAATAAAAAGGAAATACGCTTAATATAGTAGTTTATAAATATTTATATATTAAAAATTATATATTTTTTTTAAACTTTACTTTTACTTTACTTTTATAATAAGGCCTTTATCTTAATTATTTTATAATAAAAGCTTTACTTATTAATATTTATAGCTTTTATTAAAAAGTATATTACTTAAGGAGTATAAGTAGTATAAATCTTATACTTAAATAATAATAAAACCACGCCTAATAAGGGCTATCTCTTAGCCTATAAAACGCACACTTATTTTCCTTTATATATAAAATATAGCTTAGATAGAATAATCACTTAATTGCCTAATTATCTGCGCCACCGCGCGTTGCACGCGCTAGAATTTTGCAGATAGCAATTACATCGCTCCTCATATCGAACGCCACACTTCCTGCCTGTTTCCTTACCACCGGGCGCCTAGGTACCTAGATACCCAGTAGATACTCTACGTTATGTACGTTCTAGATAAGTACCTAGGTACCTGCCCACATACCCGTTCAAGGTAAATACCTAGGGTACTTATTTAGATAACCCTCTACCTGGTACTTAGGTACTTCATCTCCGGTGCATTGGCGTCTAAGCCACTTTTTTCTTTATGCTGCTTAATCCTAGAACCTATGCTGTAGACGGTACATACTTAGGTACTTACCCAAACCTAGGTACCTAAGTAAGTAGGTAGATACCTAAAGTACCTAGATAAAGTACCAAGTAGATAGGTACTTAAGCAGGTAGGTACCTACCCTTAGATAAGAGGTATCTAGGTACCTAGAAGTGTCCATCAATTCATCATTAGCAGACATCACCAATTGCACCAGCACCGCATCAGAGCCGCACCAGCACAACCGCAGCATCACAGCTGGCATCCATTCGCCCAGCCCAAACAAACCCACGTGTTTTCCCGGCCACCCCGACGCCTGATCTTACCGACCACCTTTCCGGCACGCCGGCGCCTTGACCTCCTCAACATGGGGTACCTTGTCGGTTCGCGTTCGCAGACGGTGGCTGCCGGGTGCGACCCGTCCTTTCGCTCTCAAGGCCTCCGTGAGGTCAATGCCAGCTCAAGGACCTCGATACGTGTATGGTATATGTATTCATGTCGCATTATCTGTCTACTGGTAGTAGCGTCGTGTTGAAGCGTCCACCTGGTAGCGACAAGGGCTCGGCCTCGCCCTCGCCCTGTCGTGGTGAAGCCTCCACACACCAGCCGGTCGGTCTCGCGTCTTCTGTCTGCCCACTTTTGGGTTGCTCTGCATTGCTGCTGCAACTATCCGTCCTCATACACATCCTCACAATCCTCGTCTTCAGAACTGCTGATTCCAAAAACACATGTCCGTCTGCCTGCCTGGCAACCCCCGAGCCCAACGCAAACCGACTCGGAAAACATCCGGGACAAAACAGCGGCAACGACGAAAACAGGAAGATTATATATGTATATATATAATAAAAAAAATAAGAAAAGATAAATAAGAAAAGATAAAGAAAAAAAGCAACTCGCGCGCACCTCCTTTTACACACCAAGCACCTCCTCTTCGTCCCCTTCGCTGGTCGCACGACAAGCAAGAGGACTAAGCAAAGCTAAACATCGGACCGCGGATGCCAATTTTCCTGGAAGAGCTGGCTCACAAAAAAATAATCCTCTTCCCATGCGCCGCGTTCTCGCAATCGCTCCCACTCACGTTCTGTATTGCTCCCGCCTGCGCATTAGCCCACCGCCCCAGCTCTAGTTCATTGGCAGCTCAAGTGGAAGGGTGCACTGCATGATTTTGTATGCCGGTGTGCGGAGTAGCACTTACCGTGCTCCTTGGCAAATTTTCTCGTCTCATGCACAAATTGAACTTTGTCGTCACTAAGATCTGCGAGTGTCCGCAGATCCTGGTCCTTGCACTCGTCCGAAAACGGATACCAGCCCTTGTTGCAGTAGTGAAAGTGGGCGAGGAGAATGTTTGCCCCTGTTATTGAAAAAAAATCAGTTTCCCATCGTCAGCGCCATGCGGTACTTCTCGACGTGGAACAGCACAACAAGGGAAAACCAGTGAAACCCGCCTATTCTTACCAAGATGGTATTCTCTCACTTTATCCTCACGCGCAAATCGACGCTGGAGGCAAACTTTTCGTCAGCAAAAGTGTAAAGTGTACATACGACGTTTTTCTGAAGACCATGACGATATCTTTTCACGAGTCCAAGTTGGCATGGATTCGAGCCTGCTGTTGAAGTCGTGGACCTGGTCGTTCGTGCAATGCTTTCTCCCTTTCTCTCCCTTCCCATTCCTCTTTCATCTTCTTTCTTTCTTTCTTTCTTTCTTTCTTTTTTTTTTGTCTTTTCTGGGGGAG
>SRPV01001083.1:0-10935 GCA_018360135.1 Claviceps sorghi | reverse complement strand
AAAGAAAGAAAGAAAGAAAGAAAGAAAGAAAGAAAGAAAGAAAGAAAGAAAGAAAGAAAGAAAGAAAGAAAGAAAGAAAGAAAGAAAGAAAAAGAAATGCACACACAACAGCTTTTACACGTACCCTGTTCAACAGGCTGTCCTCAACTTCCATTTCTTTGCCCAGCTGGCGCCAAATCTCCTTGAGCGCGAGCTTATCGTCCGTGTGAATGAAACCATTCAGTCGAACCACGTGGAACTCGTGCCGGTGCTCTTTTGAAAGGTCCAGGATGATGTTCTCGACCAGCTGCCCACATCGAAATGGCTTGATTAGCAAGACAAATCTAAGTGACATGTACAAAGCTACATGCACAAAAAAGAAGAAGAAGAAGAAGAAGAAGAAAGCCTCAACTGGACCTACCGTTGTTTTGCCGCAGCCCCTCGGGCCAATGATCAGCATGGAATTGCCCTCGCCCGCAAGCACTGTCTGCTCCACCAATTGCCTGGCCTTCTCATACGGCTCCTCCTGTCCAAAGATGCGTATCCTCCGCCGTCCCGAGCATCGATCCAGCAGAACGCGCTGGAAGGCCCGCAGATGCCGCTCCAGGTTGGGTATATCGGGCGCCGTTTCCACTACCCGCGCAGGTTCCGCCGTCTTGACCCCCGGTGGCAGAGTCTTGCTCGGGGTTTGAAGCACATCTTCCTGTGAGCAAGATTTGCACAACCAATCGCCCTCGGGGATCTCGGCCAGGTCGTAGCATTGTTGGTGGACAGCAAAATCGCAATTATCGCACAGGATGATCTCGTTGGGCACTTCAGAGTCGGGCTTGGAACAAATCTCGCACACGATTCCATCATCATGCTCCTGCTCTTTTTGCGCCTTTGTCAACCGTGGCTTCTTCACGCTCGGTGTCTTTGGTAGGTCTTCGAAGAATACTTCACCGTTCAAGCCTCGGTTGAAGGTGACGTTTTTTCGCGGTCGGCCTCTTTTTTTGGTCGGAGTAAGGATGCCCTTTGGTGCTGGCGCTTGTGCTGGCGCTGGCGCTTGTGCTGGCAACGTTGGATCCATTTTGAAAGGCGATGCCGTGGCTTCATCATCATCATCATCATCATCATCATTGGTGGTGGAGGACGGATTGACGACCGCCGCCTTGGTCTTCGCTGCTGGCTTGGCTGACGGCCGTCTTGGTCGACTTTTGGGCACGGTGCTCTTTTTTGTAGACGGGAGGTCACCGTTGTCCCATATCGTGCCCTTGAGTGCTGCCAACTTGATGGCCGGCCGGGGCCTCGTAGGCGACGCGCCATTGCCGGCAGGTCTGTTCAGGAATCCATTTGTGCCGGCGCTGACGGGCTGCGTTGGGGCAGCATGAGGCGCAGAGGCAGCGGAAGCCGAGGTAGAAGCAGGGTCAGGACTCGTTACCCCGTGGACCTGCGGATGCAACTGCCGGCCATGACTGAAAAGACCAGAAATGGCAGAAGCAATGGCTGTGAGAGCCGTGGGTGTTGAAGGCGAGGCGACCGCCGCTCCGGCCAACCTTTGGCGCTTGGTGGACGATGGCGTCTGTGGCTGACCGAGGTCGTGCTCTACGTTTACGTTGTCTCGCGATCGCTTTCGAGTCGTCGGTGTCGTATCCTGGTCCATTGCCAGTGTCGAGTCCAGTCGGGTGCGAAGTTCCCGAGGCTTTAGGCTTCCGGACTTTCGAATGTGGTTTTGACCGTGTGTCTCTAGCGCAGCGGAGGACGGCGAGGTGAGGCGCGTCAGACTCGGCGTCCATTGGCTGGCGGCAGACGCGTTGGGCGCGCGCAGTCAGCTGGCTGTCGCTGCGCTTTGCAGCTGGCAGCGCCGTCAGCCAATGACCAACGACGACGGCACGGGCCTCAGCCGACACTCTCAGGCTAAGCCACATTCGATGGCTCGATGATGGTGGCTTCCCCATCCATTCAGCTTAGGCCCGCTGGCTGGCTAGGAATGTGTTTTCTCCTGCTCCGCGCTGATAGGTCGTGCTCGACTGACGCGGCCCACTTTGTCCACTTTGCATGCTTCGTTCCTTCCAGCACATGGCAGGCCCACAATTCTTATCGCCACAAATCACAACCAACAGACCATTGTACTGTACAATATATCCATCCACACATCCCAGGAGGCGACCTCGGTCACTCTTGTCGACGGTTTGGGAAGAGAACGAAGAGGGGAGCGTCCTTGCTCTTGGCGTCTCATCCCGCTTATGCGCATGTGTTTTGACGTGCGCGGACTCGGCCATGTGCCGTGGTACTCATCCCTCAATCCATGACGGGTTTCCGCTTCCCGGCCCGGCATGTCGCAGAATAATGGAAAGAAAAAGCAAATAATGAACAAGCAAGAGGCAAGCAATAATGCAAGAGGCCCTGCGAACCGATGGCCCATGAGATAGGTTCTCAAGACGACCAATCAACGACCATGGGACGTTTTCGGCTGGTCAGCGCAGCTGATGATGATGTGAGACTTTGGACGGAACGCACTGTTCTGGTGGGCCGTTGGGACTGTGGCTGCATTTGCGGAGGCGGCCATCATAAAACTGATGCTTCCTCTTGATCCTGTCACGGCGAAAGAAAGGAAAGAAAGAAAGAGGCAAAAAAAAAAAAAAAGAAAAAAGGAAAAAAAAAAAAACATATTATGGCCCAGGGAGGAATGAGCTGGAAGGCTAATAGACCAAAACCTAGGCTGTTGGCATCATCCCCAATGAGAAGGGCGGCCTCACCGTCATCAGCAAGAAGACCACTGATGCCACCAAACCCGCCAAGGCTTTCATCAAGACCACCTACGGTGCCAACAAGACGAGCCGAAAGTAAGTTTAGCTGAGTGTCTCAGGAGCAAAGATGGAGAGGTGGTAACTATTCGCCTTCGGCCACACGAGCTAATCAAAACGTTACCATTAAAGGACCTACAAGGCCGTTGCCAACCTGACTGCCAAGTCCAGCTACCGCCCCGATCTGCGATCCGCTGCTGTCGAGCGCGCCTCAGCCATCCGTCGATCTCAGCGACCTGTCAAGGCTGACCCCGAACCCAAGCTCCGAGGAAACAAGGCCAAGAAGGCCGAGGAGTCTTCTTGATTATGAAAAGCGAATAGGCGTTGAAATGGAAGCAAAAAGGATGTAACTGCTGGAGGCTGAAGGTCAACAGACTTGCAAAGCGGACATACACCGCGAGTGGAGATCGAGAGATCTACAAAGAAAATACGTCTGTCACAGTGGCTGAGGCTCAGTTGACAAGCCTCAAAATACAAATTTGTTGTTCATACTGGGAATTCAGGGGGACCTTAGGGTAGGAGGAAAAGCGCAGAACTACCTACCAATCCATGGGCAACGGGTTGCCCCTCGTGCCGTGGTGTGAAATGAATAGCAACCACGCTGTGACTGAATGTCTCAACTGACGTAGAAGGAGGTATTCGAAGCCCAAACTTCTACATGTCTTCTGGACCTGAAGTTGAATTCTTTCTTTTTATAAATTCAATAGCTGCCGAACGATGGGCCGTTTGGCTTTTGCCCATCTTGAAACAAGGTGACGCGCAAATTTAGACAGTAAAGAGCCCTTGGGATGGCTTAATACATGCCAGCAACCGACGGCGGCCTTTTCCTCCACGTGGTCGCCCAGCGGGAAACGGACTGGACCATGCTACGAGGACCAGGCCGGCAAAATGACATCAAGGTAGACGGGTTTTCGGACGTGTCCTACCAGACCAGGATACGGATTTTGCGTGGTGAATCTTGTCCGAGGTCTTTTCAATTTGATACCGAATTTCCGACAGACGGATCCAAGACATGTGATTTGTCGTTTGCTTGTTCTTACAGAAACAAGATCTACCGCCTCGTAGTACCAATGGATACCTGCTTTAGGTAGGTACCTAAAAATAAACTTTAGAATGTATCGCTGGTATCTCGGATCGATGGAGTCTTTGTCGAGCCGGCGACACGCGGCCGCCGGATCCTTCCCTAACGCAGCTCTGCATAGAATGTACACGTACGCATGCATGCATTGAGCCCTAGGATGTGACTTGCGCGGACCACATGTCCCTATTGGGCCCCAATCTGCCGCAGCGGACGGTTAGTCTCGCATGAAAGTGCTGGCTGCATGTGGGAAGGGAAATACCCCGCGTCATCCTCGAGCTCCCTTCACTCGTCGGTCGTGGCGGAAAACGCACCAGACCAGACCAGACCAGACCAGACCAGATCAGACCCCCTGCTTAGATTAGCTTGTGCCCTGTGCCTACCAAGGTATGTATGTAGGTACCTACCTGGTATGCAGCCAGGTGCGGAGTGCGGCGTGCCAGACAATCTCGGGAGTTTTCAAAAAGCCATTTGGCCATTTGGCCATGTCGCCATGTCGCCATATCGCCTCGCCCCTTCCCCCGCAACTCTTACATCATCAAAAATACTTCCATCTGCATTACGTTCAACCTCCTCTTTATTCACCTTTCCAATAACCGCGTATTTCTGACAACCCAACGTCTCTCAAATCACTTCATCTAGGACCTCATTATAGCCATAATGGTCAAAGCTGGTACGTTGCACATTACCCCTCGACCCCGCATCACGGCCGAGCTTCTGTGCCCAACCAAACACGATGCTGACGAGTTGCACTCCAAAGTTGTTGCCGGCGCCTCTGGTGGCATTGGACAGGTGAGTATATACATGCTTGAGCATGGCTTGCATTTCCATCACAGTTTCTTGTGCTGACTTTGATGTGATTCTCAGCCGCTGTCCCTGCTCTTGAAGACCAGCCCTCTCGTGGATGAGCTTGCCCTCTACGATGTCGTCAACACCCCCGGTGTTGCGGCCGATCTTTCTCATATCTCTTCCATCGCAGTACGTCCCCCAATGCTTCCCACGCAGGCTCTTCATCTGAGTCCGAGGAAGCGACATAAGACCAAGATCCATGGCAACTGATTACAAGTTCACATCATACAGAAAATCAGTGGCCATCTTCCAGCCAACGATGGCGCCAAGGCTGCCTTCAAGGATGCGGATATTGTCGTTATCCCCGCCGGAATTCCTCGTAAGTAGCGAGATATATGATTTAGTTCGACATGTCTGGGTTGATACCGAACCCCATTCTTGCGTTGGCTGGCTTCTGTATTGCCTACTAAACATGTGGACTATAGGCAAGCCTGGAATGACCCGTGACGATCTCTTTAATATTAATGCCGGTATCGTAAAGGGCTTGATTGAGACTATCGCCGAAGTTGCTCCCAAGGCATTCATTCTAGTCATCTCCAACCCCGTCAACTCTACTGTTCCCATCTCGGCCGAGGTTCTCAAGGCCAAGGGTGTCTTTAATGCGCAGCGCCTCTTTGGTGTCACCACGCTCGATATTGTTCGGGCCGAGACATTTGTTGCCGAAATCGTTGGCCAGAAGGAGCCTCAGAAGCTCAACATTCCTGTGGTCGGCGGCCACTCAGGAGAGACCATTGTGCCTCTTATTAGCCAAGCCAATCCCTCCGTCAACATTCCCGCGGACAAGTACGATACTCTGGTTAATCGTATCCAGTTCGGCGGCGACGAGGTCGTCAAGGCCAAAGACGGGGCCGGATCCGCAACTCTGTCAATGGCTTACGCCGGTTACCGGTAGGTTGTCTTTTGACGCAGCATGTTTGTACAAATTTTGGTTGTCTAGTTCTTATACTGAGTGGGTTTTAGATTTGCCGAGAAGCTTCTGAGAGCTGTCAAGGGTGAGAAAGGCCTCGTCGAACCAAGCTATGTCTATCTTCCAGGCGTGCCAGGGGGCAGTGAAATTGCCAAGGAGACTGGTTGTGATTTCTTCTCTGTTCCAGTTGAGCTTGGAGTATGTCAAAACATCCGTTTGTCTCCCCGTCTACCGCATTTTGACTGACTGCAAATTAGCCAAACGGTGCTGAAAAAGCAAACAATCCTTTGGCGAAATTGACCGACAAAGAGAAGGAGCTGTTGAAGAAGGCTGTTGAGGGCCTCAAAGGAAATATCACCAAGGGCATCAACTTTGCCCACAACCCCCCACAAAAGTGAAGCATCCCCTCCCCCAAAGGAGCTTTTATCTGATCTGATACTGTTTGTCGAATAAGACGATAGCTTAGCTAGAAGTGCTCGCATAAATGTAAAAAAACTAGCGATTGTTGCTGATATTGGACTTTTTTTCCCCCACAGGCTGTGAAGTGCCATGGCGCCACCCTACTCAAGGAAACTCGGGGGGGAGTTGAGAATGTTGCGAGTGCGCCATTATTGTTCATGGCAGGCACAAGGATCCGAGGCCAAATCAGAGATGTTGTGATTGTGATCCCGAATGGTAGCGCGGGGAACCAAGTAACTTGCCAAGTTGACAAGACAAATAATGTTTGCGGCGTTTCGCGTCAAGTTGTCGATACGATAATAGTAGTACTCATGGCTTGGAATTGAGGGTCTTAATCTGGAACACGGCACCAGGAAGTTCGTTGATTTCTGCTTGAACAGTAGCACTGATGCCCAGCGCTGCCAGAGCACCTCGCACGATGCCACAAGGAAACCAGAGGAACTATCATGTGATTAGTTTGCTTTGGCATGTTTTCACCCATGATTCTGGCGACTCACTGGTTGTGCTCGCACAAGTGATTGACCACCTGCATCAGTACTCATTCGTGAAAACGGCCGAAATGCGTTATCTGTAAGGACGTAAACTCCCTGGGTAGTCATCGATCAGAAGCCACTCGAGAATAGTAGCGAAAGCGAAGTCACAAGCCTACTCGATGATTTGTCTTGAGATTGTCAATGTTCTTTCCAAAAACAAGCGACCAGAGGTCTTTGCACAGAAACTTGATGACATCCAAGGTTCCCAGGAATCGAGGCCGGGCGACAGAAAATCTAAGTCATGATACCAAGTCAGTTCTCTGTCACCATCTACGTGGACCATGTTTTGAGTTGGGCTAGCATCTTGCCTCTCGACCAGACCCTGACCAACACGATACCCAAGAAGATCGAGTCTCAGATGTACCGCATCGAGCTCCTCTTCCTCGTCTAGCTTGCGCGCCTCAGATCCAGAGCTGTGATGAACCGATGCGAGGCTGACCGCGCGGTGGGGTACAGACGAAGGCTCTGCGCCTGGTTGAACTTTGGCCTCTGCCGAGTTGTGGGACGGGTCACGCTCATTCGTAATGCGATAGGCAAGAGGAACGAGCTCGATGAGTAGAAAGTCGAGACATGACGACGAGAGGAACGTTGCTGAGGGATCCGAAGCGTTGTATGGTGGCATGACGGGCTCGAACGACATGGTGGGTATCTTGCTTTTCGAAGAGTACTTTTGCGAATTTTGAGGATTCTTATAAAAAGGAAGAGATTTATGGCGTAGAATGAAACAGAACACAATCTGGAAACTCTGTTGTGTAAAACAAGGGGAGCTGAATCGCTGGACCGTGTCGAATATTGCTCTAGTGACGCCAGTTATGCTTGTGCTTTGAGGAGGTGAATGCCTCGATGAAGTACCGATGTATGTACCAAGTACTGCGGCAGTGACCTATCCACTTGACACGTGCAGATAAGATAAGATGACTAGGACTATCTGACTTGGCGCGGGGCATCGAGCGCGGGGCAAGAAAAAAAAAAGAGAAAAGAAAAAGAAAAGAAAAGACAAGTCAGGATGCAGAAGATAGAGAGGCTGCCAGCCGTTTAACTCGCATTCCGCAAAAAAGAGCAGGTCTTGATATGGGCGTGGATTGGAATAAAGCCGACAGTGAGATATAGTAATACGCTCCAAAGTTGCATAAAAGAAACCAATCATCCAAAGGGAATGGACTGACATAGGAGCTTGACCGAAAAGTTTGTACAATGGGCCCCTTGTGTGATTTTACAACATATGTATGTACATACATATATATAGGAAAAAGGTCGCTCTGAGTCAGGTACTATTTGTGGCGCAAGTAACCTACATATGTAAAATCATTCAAGGTCTATACTGTATTTGAGCGCACGGGGGATAAATTTCGCGATATTCCCTCTTCTCTGGCACCGCAATTTTTTTCTCCCGCCCGGCCATCTCTTCCTGTATCCTCTCATTTTCCGAGCACCACATGGACCGAATGGTCGCTTTGTCGCTCTCCTGAAGACCAACTCACCTTCTGTTTCTGTCAAAGTCATTTGTCATTGGGTCTGCGACGACGTTTCTAAAAGGCCAAAAAAAAAAAAAAAAGTGAAGTGGGTCCGACGATTGAATCTCAAATCATCCGAGGAAGCTTGCGCCGACTTGGCTCATACTTTGAACTGAGCCACAACCTTTCAGGAATTATCTGGTCGCCTTGTTGAAACGCCCATTGCCACCAGCGACACGACGCGACACGACGCGACACGACGCGACACGACACGATACGATAGTTTGTGTCACAGTCGGCCCAAATGACTGGCATCAGAGTGCTCCTCATCGGCAACGGTGGCCGAGAACACGCTCTGGCCTGGAAGCTCAGCCAGTCAGCTCGTGTCGAGGCCATCTTTGTCGTGCCGGGCAATGGTGGCACGGCGAGATGTCCTAAAGCAACAAACGTCGAATCGGTCTCCGCAGAAGACTTCCCCGGGCTTGTGAAATTTTCTCAGTCAAACAATGTCAACCTTGTTGTCCCCGGACCCGAAGTCCCACTGGTCGACGGCGTCGAGGGATTCTTCAGAAAGGCCGGCATTGCTTGCTTTGGACCGTCCAAGGAAGCTGCTCGTCTGGAGGGCAGCAAGACCTATTCCAAGGACTTCATGAAGAAGTACAATATTCCAACGGCAGCCTATGAGAACTTCTCGGATTACGACAAGGCAGCCGAATACATTGACAATGTCTCTCACGATGTCGTCATTAAAGCAACTGGACTAGCAGCTGGCAAGGGTGTCATTCTTCCGCAGTCCAAGCAAGAAGCTAAGCAGGCCTTGAGACAGATCATGGTCGACAAGGCCTTTGGATCCGCCGGTGACGAGGTCGTCATTGAGGAGCTCCTGGTTGGCGATGAATTGAGCGTTCTCACCTTCTGTGATGGCTATTCCTTCCGATCTCTGCCCTTGGCTCAAGATCACAAACGCATTTTCGACGGGGACCAAGGCCCCAATACCGGAGGAATGGGCTGCTATGCGCCGACCAACATTGCCACGAAACAACTGACGGACGCTATAGACAGAGACATCCTTGAGCCAACCATTATCGGCATGCGGAGGGAGAGGCAACCTTTCCGTGGTGTTTTGTTCACCGGGCTCATGATCACCGATGCCGGGCCAAAAGTCTTGGAATACAACGTGCGGTTCGGGGACCCAGAAACGCAAACTGTTCTACCCCTTTTGTCAGCCGATACAGACCTGGCAGAGATCATGCTGGCGTGCGCAGAAGGCTATCTGGACAACTGCCACCTGAAGATTGAAGAGAAATTCAGCGCAACGGTGGTCGTAGCTGCCGGAGGCTATCCAGGATCATACGCTAAAGGCACTCCGATGACCGTTCTGCCGCCACCCGCAGGTAGTACCATCTTCCACGCCGGGACCAAGCTTGTTGGCCATCAGCTCGAATCCTCGGGTGGACGCGTCATCGCCATCAACTCCGTAGGCGACTCTCTACGGACCGCGGTCGACGCCTCCTATGCCGCGCTTGCCAACGGAGTCATCAAGTTCGACAACATGTTTTTCCGAAAGGACATTGCACATCGGGCATTTCGAGCTCCGAAAAAGGAGGCCATGACCTATGCCCAGGCCGGCGTAGACATCCAGGCGGGGAACGACTTTGTCGAGAGGATAAAGAAGGCCGTCGCCAGCACCAAACGACCAGGCGCGGATGCCGAGATTGGCGGCTTCGGAGGCGAGCTGGACCTTTCGCAGTGCGGATACCACGGCGGTCCTGTTCTTGTCGGAGCCATAGATGGAGTCGGCACGAAGCTCATGATTGCACAGTCCATGAAGAAGCACGACACTGTCGGCATTGACCTCGTTGCCATGAACGTCAATGACCTGATTGTGCAAGGCGCCACGCCCTTGATGTTCTTGGACTACTACGGCTGCAGCAAGCTCGACCAGGCCTCTGCCGCCGCCTTTGTAGAAGGTGTTGCCGAGGGCTGTCGCCAGTCCGGATGCGCCTTGGTCGGCGGAGAGACGGCCGAGATGCCCGGCATGTACCAGGGAGACGACTACGACGCCGCCGGATGTGCAGTCGGCGCCGTCACGGCAGAGAACAGACTGCCGCAGCAAGGCGCAATGGCGGCAGGAGACGTTCTCCTCGGTCTGGCGTCTGTCGGCGTCCACTCCAACGGCTTTTCCCTGGTGCGAAGAATCGTCCAGAACGCCGGTCTTGCCTACGACGCCCCGGCTCCCTGGGATGCTTCCCAGACCGTCGGCGAATCCCTCCTGACCCCGACGCGCATCTACGTCAAGAGCCTCCTCCCTCTGGTCGGCCAGATCAAGGGCCTAGCCCACATCACCGGCGGCGGTCTCGTCGAGAACGTCCCCCGCATGCTGCCCGACACGCTGGCCGCGGAAATATCGTACGGCTCATGGGACATGCTCCCCGTTTTCCAATGGCTCAAGCAGGCAGGAAACGTCGATGCCCACGAAATGTGCCGCACCTTCAACTCGGGCATCGGCATGGTCGTCGCCGTCGACGCCGCCAGAGCCGACACCGTGGAGAAACAACTCGCCGCTTCGGAAAAAGTATACAGGATCGGACGGCTCGTCCCTCGTGAACCGGGACACCCAGGCTGCACCGTCACGAATCTTGACTCATGGACATCATGATGCCATGGCAGGAAACGACGTTGGCAACGTAGAAGAGCTTGAGAAACTGTAAATAGTGACGAATCTTAAAAATTAAATAAGACAAGATAAGCTAGAACATGGAGAATTTTTTTTTTCAAGTGCCAGGAATGACGTGAGCAAAAGGAGCACAAAAAAAAAAAAAAAGAAATCACGGCTGCGATTTGCAAAGTTCGTAAACCGGGGACGTAACCCGTGTGCCGCGCTTTACGA
>SRPV01001082.1:0-10946 GCA_018360135.1 Claviceps sorghi | reverse complement strand
AAAAAAAAAAAAAAAAAAAAAAAAAAAAAAAAAAAAAAAAAAAAAAAAAAAAAAAAAAAAAAAAAAAAAAAAAAAAAAAAAAAAAAAACCAAAGAGACTGATCACAAACTTACAGCGCAGACAATTAGCATTTCGGCCTTGGAACTCATGCGAGCCTCTGATCCAGTAGTTCGAGTCTCCGATCAAGCAGTTCGAGTCTCTGGTCCATTCCGTCAAACTGGTGGTTTATTCCTGCAAGTTGGTGTAATTCTTTAAGATCCTCGTTCGTTTGTTTGAAATTTTGGTTCATTTGTTTAAGATCTTGGTTCATGTTGTTGAGATTTTGCTTCATTTGTTCGAGCCGTTTGTCCATTTGTTCAAACATGTCATCGAGCCCTTGGTTTTGTTAGACGTTTATTGTTGGTGGCCAGGATATGGGAATACTTGCAAAGATTGCCAGCAAGAACGATGATATCGAATGAGTTAGCTAGTCCTGCAGACCCAGGACGTGCCAAGTTTTGGCCCATGGTAGCAATTATCCGATGTATTGTTTTTTTGAGAAACGAAAAGGGAAAAAGAAATTTGAATTATGAGATGCATCAGATGAAGAGAAAAAAATAAATAAAGAGTAGATAGATTGTGCCTCTTAAAACACTATTCATGTCACGTCCCATCTTGCACGTACGAGGCTCCACCTTACTCCTCGTATGGGCGCCCCGCCTACTAGTGAGAGAGCCTCACAATCCAGAGCTAAGTATTGCATCACTGGCAGCAAACATCCACCAAGGACGAATGATGGAAAGCGAAAAAAAGAAAAAAAAAAAAAAACACAATCCGACAAGAAGGGTGCCCATTTATCCTAGCCACATCATGATCCTGATAAGACGATTCCTCTGTGCGCCATCCGCCACCATCTCCCAAGCCAGTCCATCGACGGCACTTTCCCTTGTTGCATCCACTGGTAGCGGAGAGGCACAAAGCACAAATGATTGAAAGCAAAATAACATAATCCGACACAAGAGCATCAGCCTGACGAGTGACACTATGCAAAGATAGCGAGGCTAGGGTCCAAGAACCATCAACCAAACGCAAATTCACGCCGGGGACGTTCCAAGCATTTACAAAGCTGGGGCTGTGGCAATCAGGGCAGACATGACAGCAACGCCACCAAGAGTCGCATACCCAAGAATCTCGGCCGCTCGACGCAGGCGCTTGAATGGCCTCCTTTGGCAATTCATCGGGTCGGGACAGTTCATCTGAGCACAGCCTGGTTTCATGGCAGGTAGAGCTCCCGCATCCACAATCGGTTGTGATGGTGCAGGTTGTGTCTCTGGAGGCCCGGTCTCGATCTCTGTCGGCAGTAGAACCGAAATATCGTCAGATTTTCTCTTCCTAGAATGACGCACATCACTATTGCGCGGGAGCAGCAGAGCTGAATCAACTTCATCGTCATGGGACAATTTGGTCTCTTCAACTTCCGAAATGGCCGTATCAAAGCCCGATCCACCGACAGACTCCTTGCTCATCTCGTAAGCGAAAGCCGAACTGTCCTCAAATAAGTCATCCAAACAGACGGAATGCGAAGGGGCTACATAGGCAGCCGAGGCTGATGAGAACTCCTCTCCAGATGCAAGCAAGGCGGCAGTTGTTGTGCAAGTCGAAGACTTGGGGAGACGCAAGCTGTTTGACATTAGACAGCGGGATCGAAATGACGCCGGAGAGAATTCATCTTCTGAAATGTCTTTGGAGCCGCCTTGGATATGTCCCCTCAGGAATTCAGTCTGGCTGGCGTGGACACGACGATTGTGCTCTCGGGCGGCGAGAAACTCGGCCTTTGCGGACTTGCCGGAGCCAGCCACGAAATGCTGCGACACAGAAGACTCATGACGGCTGAGTGTGCCAATATATGGCCGGGAAATGGTAGACATTGGTACCTCATCCTGGATGGCAGCTCGTGGCCGGGGGGTAGTCTTCTCCAGTTCGGCGGCTTGTGTCTGTGAGCTAAACTTGGGCTCCGACAAGTCTCGCAAAGAACCAGCATCTCCTTCCTGATACGGATCGTCTGGGTCATCCAAGCCGTTGCTGCGCGAAGTGCAATCAGATGCCTTTGAGTATGTCAACGAATTCTGGCATAAGTCGGGTTCGGATGAGTCGTATTCCTGCTGCTCCTGGAAGGAACCACGGCGCCTCTCCAAATCCATTTCAGCCAACCCATCCAGTTCATCATTCTCCTCTTCACCGTCGTTGAGGGATTCTTCCCCATCTGTTTCCATCACAAGTGGAGCGTTGCAGTGGTGAGGGCTGGTGGGCGCCTCGCTTGCAGTATCAAGGCTGTCGACAAATTTGGGTGACACCCAGTCAGACATATGTTGTACGCCATCGGGCTTATCATCCGAGGTCATCTCGTGACCCGAAGGGTGCTTGTGGGCGGGAGAATCTGCAGTCTTGGTAACCGAAGCGTCATCTCCGGTCAGATCGATTTCGCGAATGGTGGCAGTCTGGTCTGAAGACGAGGAAGCCATGCCAGCCCCGAGCAGAATTGCCAGACTTGAGTCGACGGCTTCGTCGTCGTCACTAACATTGTCCTCCTCATCTGACGAATCGGGGACTTTAAAAACGACCGGTCGTTCGTGGGGGCTAACGTGCTGTCAGATGCTTGTGTGTATGCATTTGCATTGCGTTTGGCAGGGTCATACGTACTTTGCGGTACCACGTTTGAGCAGAATTCTCATTTCACACGGTGGAAAGGTGTCAAGTCCCTTTTGGACTGAAGTGCCGAATCTGAGAATGTCGCCTGAATACAGCAGTCGTTTCTGGTCCTTGAGGACGCGGCTGTCGTTGACGTAAGTTCCATGCAGCGAACCAATGTCAATTATGTAGACGCTCTGCCGTCACCGTCAGCTGTGCCTCTTTTCCAGACAAGATTTGCACAGTCTCACGTCATTTTTTGGCAAAAAGACCACTGCGGCGTGGTTTCGAGACACGACGGGAGAGTCAAGCCATCCATTGTTGGGTTTCGCAGCCAATCTAGCATCTCTTTTCGTGCTGCGTCCAATGTCGATTCTGGTGTTGTTCTTGGTCAAAAGAATACGACGATCGAGAAAATCGTCTTTCGAACCCTTCTCGACCGAGGTGAAGATGACTTGCACTATCGGGGGCTCAGGGTTAGTAGGTGCCTTTTTTTCATCATCATCATCATCATCATCATCTTCTTCTTCTTCTTCTTCTTCTTCTTTCCTTCCGCAAGCAGTCATGTTGAGGTGAACGAACCCTCATCCGTGTAATTTGGCTCTGCTGCCATTTTTGACGGGCGGGAAGCGTTTTTGCGGTTCAGCAGACAAACGGAAACGAAGAATCAGGAATGATGGACAAGTAGAAAGAGGGTCGCAAGAGGCCAAATCTGTGACGCGAGGCCAAGTCTGATGGTTTCACAGCCAACAACCCCGAGCATTACCACCTGGGTGATGCGGATGACAAGTCAAATGTGGGTGAGCCAAGGCGGCGTTTATCAAAAACGGGTCGGATGCTGCACACTTGCACCTGGAAAGAAAGGAAAGCACAGTCGAGTCCGCCGAAAATATTTTGCACGTGTCCAAGAAACAATGAAAAAAAACAGGGCAAAGTTTATGGAAGAGGGGCAGCGGCAGCGTGACGAGGCGGAAGGCAAGTCAAGCATTTGCTGAGGATGAAGGGATTAGGATGGTTGGGGTGCCCCAGGTTTGGCCAGGCAGGCGGGGCAGGCGTGGGCGTTTTGGCGTCTGGTTATGAAGTGCGTGCATGAAAGTGAAGGTGGGAGTTTGCCGGCACCCGACTCGATACTCTGGCGTGAGGGCCGGTGCGTGCTCACCTGAGATGCCATTGATCTGTCCAAGTACGCGTATGGTAAGTACCTGGTATGTACATGTCTGGTATACTTTAGCAAGGAGCTTGCTGATAAGCACCGGGCCCGGCGGCAGGTGCGGGCAGTGACATTGATTGCGCTAGATGCTGGCGCCACCCGCCACGTTTCCGGACTGCGGTCTGCGAACTGGGTCCTGGCTAGAGTCCAGATTCCGCGCCATCTTCCCCGCAGCAGCACGCAGCAGCACGCAGCAGGCCCGGTGCGAAGAGAGGCACCGGGGGAAGGAAGCAGAACTCGCGGCCACTCGAATCGCACGGCCATGATATCAAGGCCTGCGAGTTTTGGAGGCACAAGCCATCCACTACCCCGCCATGATTCCGTGCATGTGAGTCCATGACTCCATGACGTGGTGACGTGGTGACGTGGGGACATCTGGGGGTCCTCGGGAGGTTTGAGGCGGGGGAAGGCGCCATGGAGAGGGGCAGGGGGAGGAGGGGCCAGGGGATGGGCTAGGCGATGGCGAGGGGCCGGGCGGGCTCTGGACAGGACAGAGGGGCGGCGGGCCAGGCCCAACCTCGGCAAAGACGCACCAGACATGGACCCGACCAGACCCGACCAGACCCGACCAGACCCGCGTGGACGGACTCAAATGCCTCAAGGCGCCATGTCCCTCCAGCGTCTCCAGCGTCTCCAGCGGCTCCAGCGTGAAGACGCCGGGCACAGAGACGGGCAGTGCTGTCCATCTGGTGACTCATCCTCGGGAGCGCGCCGCCTGGTGAGCACACCGAGTCATCATCCTGCATGTCATGTCTTCAGCCACCAGGCCAGACCAGATTCGTCTGCACTCGCGGCTCATCTTGTCAGCCCTCGCCCGTTGACCGCCTCGCCCTCGCCGCGCCCTCGCTTCTTTCCACTTCTCCCCTCCATGCCCAACTCCGACCACCAGACATCACATCAGACCTTGCCTTGCATCTGCGCCTTCCCGTAGCCAGTAAAACGTCGCGCATAGCCTTGTTGTTTGCCTGCGTCAACATTACACTTTGCACTGCCTTGCACTGCCTTGCACAGTATTTGATCTTACATCATCCTCCGCGACCTTATCTACATTCCTCATGGACCTCGTGCTTTCCATCCTGCTCGCAAACACAACAAACCTCGACGTAACTCATCCCTCGCGGACCACGCCGACACCACCGACTTGACAACTCGACACTGCTCCGCTCGAAACACACGCATACCCGCTTCAGATCCGTCACAAACCCATCGCCTCGGCGTCCTACACCTGCCGTCGCCGTCGCAACGCAAACCGCCAAAGGTGCAGTTGACAGCCCTCTAGCCGCCCACTATCGACGATCGACGAGTCGCGTCTTCGGGAGAGGGACACCCAGCAGCCCGGCATCATGATGAACCACGCCCGAGTCAAGGCTCTCAAGGGACACGGCAAAACCACCTCGAAAAAGGCCATCAAGTCCGGGCGCGCGTCGGGCACTGTCACGCCCGGAAGCTCTCCTTTGCCTTCTCTTCTGGCTTCGCCCACACACTCCGCCGTCCACAGCCGGGGAACCTCGGACGCTGGCGACAGCGACGATGGCAACGACTTTGAGTTCGACGACATGATGTCGAGTGTGCACTCGGCTGGATCCGGAGCAGCGACGCCCGACGAAGCACCCGGGGAATTCGACGCCCAGGCTCTCATCGACAACTTGCAGGACAAGAAGCATAACAACAGCCATGTTCGCGAACAATATCTGGCACTATACATCAGGATCCTGCGCACCAAGTACAACGCCGAGACGCACTACTGGTTGGACCCCGCCGCCGCCGCACTGGTCGACGTGTTTCTCAG
This sequence comes from Claviceps sorghi, assembly GCA_018360135.1. Lineage (NCBI taxonomy): Eukaryota > Fungi > Ascomycota > Sordariomycetes > Hypocreales > Clavicipitaceae > Claviceps > Claviceps sorghi. Next base: position 5,280 of record SRPV01001082.1, on the reverse strand, counting down.
GGAGGCGGACCGCGGAGCGACGGCTCGCGAGAGACTGCTCAGTCTGCAGGCGTACTGCTTGACCGTAGGCACCACCGACGAGCTGGAAACGTTTGAAGGCAGCGAAAGAGCGCTGAAACAGATCCTCGTCGACGAGGACGACGACGAATGCAAGGCATACGCCATCTATGCGCTCTGCATGGCGGTGCTTTACGCCGGTGGCTTGGAAGAAGCCGCGCTGGAGGTCATGCAGTATCTCGTGGACATTGTGCAAAGCGATGGGGAGACGGTCGAATCGCACGACAACGCGTCGGTCGTGTCTGCGGCCATTGTCGGCTGGTCGTTCGTGGCAAGCCACGTGGACGACTTTTCCGACTTTGCCGACACCGCCATGGACGCCTTCGTCGACCAGCTCGACAGTTCCGACGCGGACATCCAACGCAACGCCGGACAGGCCATAGCCCTCATTTTCGAGTCGTCGCGGAAGCACGAGCAAGAGACGGGCGAGCCCTTCCAGCTGCCCTACGACCCCCAGCGACTCATCGGCCGCATCAGCGAAGTGGCCAAGCTCAGCACCAAGTCCGTGGCCAGGAAGCAGCGCCGCGACCTGCGCGAGAGCCTGGTAAGCGTCGTGACATCCCTGGAACGCGGCGTCGGTCCCTACTACTCGACCGCGCTCTACCTCCCGGACAAGGACTCCCACGTGCCGCCCTCGCAGCGGACCGACGACGGACAAGCCGAATACGGCTACCGGTGTCGGCTGCGTCTCGGGAGCCACACCAGCCGCATCGACACGTGGTCGCTCTTCTCGCGCGTCAACATGCTCAAGATTCTTTTCCGGGGCGGCCTGCAACACCACGTGTTTGTGAATCCCGTCGTCACGGAGTGTCTGGAAGATGCGCGTTGGGAGTAGCCGGCACCCTGTCCATCTTTTTATTTCTCTTGTCCTTGTTGTTTTGTCGGCGGCGTTGTGCTTCAAAGCGAGTGGTTGGTTATGGGCATGTCGTTTTTGGCTAGAATAGTACACGTAGAGTAGAGCACATGGCATGATGATTGAGATTTATCCATTTTCCCAAGGGACTGGCCACGCTTTCTACTGGCACTCTTTACATGGAGGTATATCCCATAGTAAGACTTGTATCCATCAATGTAATGTTTTGTTCGTGGGGTTTCTTTCTCACACGAAAGACACTAGCTTTTAGCGAGAATAGTAGACGAAACCCACGCAGCATACTATTAGGTGTATTACTTTCTCAAGCAACAAGCTCCAACACAGCGGCGCAATAAAAGGACGTGCATGATTATCCTCGCCATGTTCATTCCTCAAGGACCTAACCTTCTATGACATGCAGACATGATGAGAATACACATTGAAATGATGTATTTACAATTCTTTTCCTTGCAAGTAGCGTCTTTTACATGAGATGGAGCACACCACGGGGTGAGTATGGTCGGTTGTACTTGATGTTGATTTGTCGAGGAACCAGGTAACTTTACGTCAGGGACAGCACAGACAGGGAAATATACACGTAGTAGCATGATTGGATCCTTGGATTGATCGAATTCAAAATAGCTAGGTCTCGCCGTGTATCGCACCAAGACGGGAATCTGTGCACTGCCTGCGCTCGTGCGGAAATATGCGCCAGAGTGCAGCGAACGCGTCTGCTTCACCGGAATGACTTCCATGGCTTCTCTTCCGCTTCTCGCCAGACGTCCCGTGTCCTATACCTGGATCGTGACGCGCCCGATGCCGCGGCTCACGCAGGCCAGCATCGCCGAGCGCTTTTCCTCGGGGGAGAGCGCCGTGCCGCGGTGGTGGACGCGGCCGCTGTGGAGGACGACGCTGCAGGTGCCGCAGTTGCCGACCTCGCAGCTGGAGGGCGTGTCGGGGAACTCGCGCCGGAGGACGTCGAGGAGGGTCTCGTCGGGGCCCACGCGGAGGTGGCGCTTGCCGTCGCGGTGGGCGACCTCGACGTGGAAGGGGTCGCCGGAGGGGTCGGCCGAGAAGGCCTCGTAGTGGACTTCGGAGGGGGGGATGCCGCGTTCGTGGACGGTGCGGCGGACGGCGTCCATCATGCGGCTGGGCCCGCAGGCGTAGATGTGGCTGTTCCAGGGCATGGACTGGATGATGGCGGGGATGTCCATTCTCTGGCCCTGGGACTTGTCGTAGAGGGTGACGACGTGGGCGGGCAGGGCGGCCAGGCGGGCCGCGAAGGGGACGTCGGCCGCCGAGCGGACGGCGTAGTGGAGCTCGCAGCTCCAGTTGATGGAGGTGAGCCGCTGGAGCAGGGCTAGGAATGCGGTGATGCCGATGCCGCCGGCGATGAAGACGTGGTTGCTCGCGGCGCTGTCGGCCCTGACGTCGGTTGTCAGGCGGCCGACCTGGATGGTGTCGTTGACCTTGGCGTCGCGGTGGAGATGGCGCGAGCCGCCGCGGCTGTTGGGGGCGAGGGCGATGCCCAGTTCGAGGACGTCGTGGCTGCGACTGCTCGACACCACCGAGTACGCTCGAACAAGCCCGTTGGGCAGCTTGAGCCGGGCGTGTGCTCCCAGCAGCCGGGGCATCTCGGCGGCGTCCGCGTCAGGAGCCGCTGCGGCCGCACGCTGCAACGTCAGCGAGATGACGCTCCGTGTCTCCGTTTTACGGTCGACGATCTTGTAGTCGGTCCAGGCGTCCCCGGGCGGCCGGCTCGCTTTCTTCTTCATGGCCCGGGCGACTCGGTTTCGGAACTGGCCGCGGCTTTCGTCGCCCAGGGCCTCCACCTCTGACAGCAGCCTGTTCATCTCGAGGTTGTCCTTGTCGCGGTGGAGGTACTCTTGGACGCGCTCAATGGTCCATTGCGGGTGTCTTCGCTCGACCAGGCGTATTTCGTCGCCCGCACGAACGGTGCCTTCTCGGACGACGCGGTAATACCACCCCGTTCGGCTCGTCTGGTACGTGACAGGGGCGAAGTTCTTGAGGGAAAACCGATGATTGAGCTTGAAGCATGGCTGCCTGGGAAGCGACACCTGGAGTTCCACCTCGGGGCCTACGGATATGACGTCGCCGATGCAGACGTTGCGCTCGTTCATGTGAGGGGTGACGAGGTTCTCGCCGAACCCGCCGGGGACGAACTTTTCCCGGCGGTCGGGATATGATGATGCCCAGTTGGGATAATGCGATGAGCAATCTGCGCGGGCGCAACTGTTTCAGTTTGTTGGCGTGCCGGGATGCTGTGAGGAGGAAACGGCGAAACCGGAGCAAGGGATCTTTGTTTTTTTTTTTTTTCTCTTTTTTTCTCTTTTTTTTTTTTTTTTTTTTTTCTCTTTTTTTCTCTTTTTTTCTTTTTTTTCTTCTTTTTTCTTCTTTTTTCTTTCTTTCTTACTTTTCTTCTTTTTTTCTTTCCCGTGAAGCCTTTGCCGTCTGGTCACTCACACCCAAGGATGGCCTTGTCTAGGCCGCCATGAAAGGTTAGGTCATGCCAGTCCCCCTCCAGCCCCAACTTGTTGATTTTGATAGGACGGTCCACGGGTTTCTTGTCTATTCCCGTGGGGACGTCCAAGCCGGGCATCTTCTTCATGCCAGAGACGCGGATCTCAACGAGTGTGTCCACCTCAAAGGGCGCGGCGAGGTCGGTAGCCCATGTTTCCGCGGCCATTGCGAGAGGCCACGTGGAGAGGACGTTTGTTTGGACCGGATGCGGGATGCCGCAGCTCGAGTTTACACAGGACTGCGAGAAGAGAAGCGCCCGGTTTGAATATCTGCCAAGGTAGATGCAGCGAAGGCGGGAAACAAGGGACATCGAGCCCCGCCTTTGTGGGAACATGTAAGCCGCAGCCGCTATTGGTGGATGCCGAGTCGGTGACTGGAAGCTGTAAACTGGCGTGTGGTCCGCTGTCCGCCAGTATTGCATGGTACTTAGGTACTTTATGTAAGTACTTAGGTACCCAAGGTACTTTACTTAGGTACCTAGGCAATGACATCGACAGCCGCCGGCTGTGGTCAGCTGCTGTGGCCCGCCGGAGCCAACCAGGCCAGACAGGTCTGGTGGCACTGTCCACCAGCTGGCCTGCCGCCGTCCAGCTCCATGGATGATTGATGTCCGGGCTGGCCTGCTCCCTTGGCAATCCGTTCACCCACCCCAGGCCGAGCCAAAGGGAAAAAAGCAGAGAACCCGACGGCCAAAGAAAAAAAAAAAAAAAAAAAAAAAAAAAAAAACCCTGGCCATGCCGGTTGACGTCACCCATCAGCCCCTGCGGCCCCAGAAGCGAGAGCCTCTTCCCGAAGCAAAGCCTCGCGTCCCTTTCCTTTCCTTTTCTTTCCCCCTTTTCCCCCAAAGCATTTCTGCCGTGGATGAAATCAAAATTGGCCTCACGCTGCGCAACTCAAACCCACCCGCCCAGCTCCCCAACCTCCCAACCTCCCAACCTCCCAACCTCTCCCCATCGCGCCTTGACTTGCGCAGAGACTCACAGCAGCAACCTGTCTGGCTGGTCGCCCTTTGAAAACCCGCGTGATGGGCCGGCTGCATGAAGTACTGGTCTATCTATGGAATTTCCGCTACCTGCCCATCAAATATCGCTGGCCCCTGATTAAGCTTCGCCGTCGACTTATACCGACGACCACGGGGCTTGGACTCCGTTATGCCCTGCGCCATGCTCGCTCGCTGGAACATCCCCCGGAACCTCACCCGTACCTCTTCGTCCTCCGTCTTCTGTGGCCGTTTCCGTCGTGGCATTTTCCGGCGTCCCTGCCTGCCCCTCCTCGTCGCATCATGGCAGACCCTGGCTCCATCACTTGCCAAGGCCGCGACTGGATGTATCTGCGGTCCATGTATCTATGGGAAGCTCGTGATACGCCCCAAAGATGCTTCTACCGTCTTTACCAAGCCTTCTGCGCCGCAGACGGCCACATGATTTCCTACGAGACGGAGTATTTCTGGCGCAAAAGCTCGCCTCGGTGGGCCGTTGCCAACATACCCGATCCTCAGTGTGAGGACTTGGAACAGTATGCCGTCATGGCATCTTTGGCCGAAGTCCTGGCAGAGTCCTTCAATTGGCGATTGAAACTGGGGCTGCGGAGGACCGACACGCCGTGTGTGAACCGTGACAAGGAGCCACCGCCCTTTGAGCCCGAAGTCCACCCTGCTTGGACAGTTTCCGTTCCAGCCTTGAGCGACAAGTTGTTGATCCACGAGGACGAGGACGTCTATTTCGACAGCCCCTTGCACAGAAGGAATATTTACATGGCAACGGGCCATTTTTACACGGTTTGAAGCAAAGCATGTTTGACGAGAAGAAAAGGGCTTGGAAAAAGGAAAA
>SRPV01001081.1:0-10956 GCA_018360135.1 Claviceps sorghi | reverse complement strand
GACCACCTCCCGACGACAACGAAAAGAAAAGAAAAAAAAAAAGAAAAAAAAAAAAAAAAAAAAAAAAAAAACACACCACACACACACAAACACAAACACAATTTCAATCGTCGCTGCACATCGTGTCAGGCAGGACGTACCACGTACTTGGTACTCCCCTCGCAAAATGTTTTGCCGTGCCCAATTCGCCGCGGCTGCTTCTTGCCTCGTATTCCCAGTTCCTTGCATCGCCCCTCCCTTTTTCTTTCTTTCTTTCTTTCTTTTTTTTTTTTTTTTTTTTTTTTTTTTTTTTTTTTTTTTTTTTTTTTTTTTGAGAACTCAGTCGCATTGCTATGTACAACTTTGTGGTGCTTGAGTGTTTTGTCTCTCGGCCGTTGTGACTCTCCCGCTCCCACTCTCATTGTCCCCTTCACTCTCACGATCCATGTTCACTTCCCAGGCCCGTACATCGTCAGCAAGGAGAGACGAAATCCCAACGCATCCACCTTCTTTTTGGATACATGTAAGCAGGGCGCGCAGGCCGTTTGACAAAATCGCCAAGCTCGCAGCAGCAAACATAATACACATACAACACCTTACTTTTTGTTCTTCCTCTTCCCTCTTCTTCTTTCCCCCACTCCTTCTCTCGTGGACCGTATTCAATGCATGAAGCTCAGGAAAGCATTGACAAAACAATATGTCAACGAATCACCCATCTATACAGATGCCGCCTCTCAAGGCCGCTCTGCTAACATTGCATATTCTGGTCCTGTCCACCATCGTCGCCTCCCACGTGCTGCCGCGCCAAACCGACGCTCCCGAACCGCAACGTCTACCAAATGTCGTCTCGTGGCCAACAGCTGCACTTGAATCTGCTACGCCAGCTCCCGCTTCGACACTCCAGCCTTTGCGCCAACAGTCCAACACGGTTTGTGGTTACATAGGAGGTAATCCTGATCTTCCAGCTACTTGTCTCCCTGGCTCCCACTGCGCCGTCGACGTCGACCATGGAGCTATTGGCTGTTGTCCAGACGAGGGCTCCTGTAAGGGCGGAATCTTCACCGGCTGCGCCGATCAAAACAGTGGTCCTCAGACCCTGGCCGATCCCTACATCTTCACCTGCCGCGGCCGCAATGTGTGCTACAAGAACCTATTTGAAGGAGGCTATTTTCAATATGGCTGCGGCATTGCTTCCGCCTTGGCCACCACCGTCCTTCCAAGTGCCCCTGGCCAGACTGCCGTGAAGCTGCCGTCTATTTCCGCCAAACTGACCGCCATGCCTACTCCTCTATCTGAGCCGATGTTTCTTGGAGCCGAACCCACGGAGAATCCGGGTGGTAGCAGTAACCGTAGCACTGCTACTGCCGACTCGGGTTTTCAGGCAATGAGCAATCAGCCCCAGCCGTCGACGACAGATGCTGCCGCCGCCCCAAGCAGCGAAGGTAGCAGTTCCCACGGTACAGCAGCAATCGTAGGAGGGACGGTCGGCGCCGTAGCGCTCATTGTCACACTTGCTCTTTTGGGCGTTTTACTCTGGCGCCGAAAATCAAAGGATCAAGGTCCGAGCTCAGCCGACGCACAAGATGCCAAAAACCAGAGGTACGTTGTGATGTTGCGTATTTGGTCACGGAGCGGCACGAAAAAAAAAAAAAAAAAAAAAAAGCCATGGAAACAAGCACCGAAACTGACCCCACGTGCAGATCAATGGCGCCTGGCAATCCCCATTTCGAGCCATACATGTCCCGACAAGGAGTTGCTGAGAAGATGCCACCGGCTGACATGCCGCCGACCAGTCGTAGTCCAGACCGTGCTAGTACGGAGAGTGGTGTGCTGGGAAGTATTCTGCAGCAGCCTCACCACCTTAATACTGTGGAAAATGCGAGTCTCAGAAACGCCGAGCATAGCCGGTCAGATTCTGATCGTGTCCCGCTGACCAAAGACGTGGATGAATTTGCCCATGGATTCAACTCAACGGTGGAAGCGATAGAGCTCGACAGCGATGCTGACACTCAAAATTCTGAGACGTACCCAGGACCACGCAGAGGTGGTGATGGCGGCATACTCTGGCAGCAGAACCGGAGAAGGAGTCGAAACTTGGTCTGGATGTGATGAAAGTCCAGTCTCACCGAAAAAAAAAAAACAAAAAAAAAAAATATGACCGGAAAGCTTAGTTCGTTTCCCAAAAATTGGTCACCAGCAACTTTGCTGGCTCAGCCGGCTTTGTTGCTTGTGTTGGAAAGGCAAAAGTCATTGTTGGTGCGAGGAGTAGAGGCGTTACGCATTTCCGAACGGGACGCGGGGCATTTACCCAAAAACGGAAGATTTGGGGGCCCTTTCTTCATTTCTTCTCGTCTTTTGCGTTTTCTTTTTTTTTTTAGTCTTCAATGTTTGCTTCCGTGATGAAAATGGACGGTATAGCGAGGGGCGTGACAACGGTTTATTGTGGTTGAGTACTAGTGGGGAAGATGACAAGGGTTAATGTAATGTTATGACCAAAAGCAATTGGTATTTGGCTGGAAGACATGCAGCGGGTATCATGAAGCCTCTTCGAGGGGAGTGCGATAGTCGTTGATGCAACTTGTAGACGACAAGTCATTCATATGATTTCATCAGAGTCTGTATCCGCATTTTGCAAAGACCACAACTTCAGGCTCGACTCCTCCATGACTCTGTATGTTTGAGCTCGGTATACGTTTTCAGGACTCGCTTCAGCTTTATTGTCATCAATGACTGGATGGTCCCACCCCCCCGAGCATGTTGCTGCAACGGATCCGCAGGGGTGCAGCATCGTGGAACATACGGGGGAGCTATGAGGCTTCCAGGTCCACGAGGGTTCGATTTCAGCGGCGTTGAAGCCTACATTGTCCCAGACAAGGACGGAGCCGTCCTGCGCACCCGCCCAGACTTCGAAACCCACATCGTAGCTAGCATCATGGCTCTGAAAGACGTCGCAGGTGAGCTTTTGTTGCGTGTTGGCCGGTCGGCCAGTGAGGACACCCAGAAGTTTCCCTGAGCCCCGAATGTCATAGACTAGGAGACCGTTGGAGCGGCGCTCATTGATGATGAGATATCTACCGCAAGGGCTCCAGACGACTTGGATAATTCCCTGTCCTGAGGCGGTACCTACTGGTCCGGGGATGTCGGTTTGCAAGATCTTCCAATTTGCGACAGCGCCGTTGGAGCGATGCAGATCGTATAGACCCATCCAGCGGGTTCTTGTGCCTGCGGCGACGAGACTTCCTGTCTGGGAGCCAGACGGGGATACGGCGAGGGCAGATACGGTCCCCTTCATGCCCACTCCATGGCCTTTGGATATGTGCCGCTTGGACGGGATGGTAGGCACAGTCAGGACAGGCCCGTCAGACCCATGCCTTGACACGTCAAAGTAGTCGATACGGTTTGCTGAGCCGCATATAAAATGTGTACCAGGGAGCGACCACACCAGAGAGGCAGGTGTTATGTACTGCTCCGTCTCGTGCCTCATGAGCTTGTACTGGGCAATGAGTCCGCTTGAGTCAGAGCCGAGATCGGAGCCTGGGCTGGGGTTTTGGGGAAAAGCCTGATACAGATGCAAAGGGTGATCGCGGGCCCCAACTAGGAATGTCTGCGAGGCGGCCTCTACCAGAGAGAAGAAGGGCGCGGGTGCCAAGGTCTGCGTGGGCTCCGGAAGCTTGGTGATTGCTTGTGGTTGCAGAGGCCGGCCTGGGCTGTCGGGCTGCAAGAGATCTGCTGGCAGGACAAAAGACGAGATGGCATAATCCGAAGAGGTCGCAAGAATCGTGGTGCCATCAGCTGTCCACTGTGCTGAAGAATAGAAGACGTGAGAAGTTGGGGTGGTTGCTGCCCGAGATGGCGCGGCAGGCCGGGCTACGGAGTGCTGGGCGAGCAATTCCATCTTCGGCAGACGAGCCACACATGCATCCTGTTGGTCCTCTTGGTAGTGTCTGACGACTTGGTCATCACTTTTGTTTGCTAGTTGAAGATGCATGTTTCATTCTGCAGGCAGCAAGCAATCAAGTTGTGCCTATGGACTCGTGAAAGCATAGGTATGTAGCTGTGTGTGGTGTCTGTCGGACAGGCTATCTTCATACATCGGTACGTACAATGTATATGCTCGGATACGCCGGGTACTTACGTAAGTAGGTACGTACCTACATGGATACACGTGTAAGCAAGCTGAGTGTTAGTTCGTCGTGGCAGCCATAGCAAAGAGAGTTGCTGAAGTACCTCCTGGGTTGTCGCGAGCGGTCGAGTATCAAGGTGAAATTTGTGCACTCGTTGTTGGATATGAAGCTTCACCAAAAGCATCGATTAGATAAAGGTATGGGGCCGTTAGGAGCCGGCTGCATGCGGGTAAGTGGAAGGAGCCACCAACCAGCCTTGATCTTTGTGGAGCGGGCTGGGGTGACTACTGTCCATGGTGAACGGTGCGCACTGTAGTGGGAGACTGTGACCTCAGCAGCCATGCACGGGTCTGTCTGATAGCGTCGTCTGCCATGGCCGATATGCAACCTGCTTCGCTTGGGGCCTATGACTTTGAGCCACGTGTCAAGGCGAAAGAGTTTCGAGAAGGAGAAAGAAGGAAAAGAAAAGCGAGAAGAATGAAGGACAGAATGACAGAATGACAGAAAGTCGGGCTACGTGCAACACACGAGAGCCTTTTGACGAGCTGGACGGGCTGGACGGGCTGGATGGGCCTTGGCGTCATCAGCCAAGCAAGTAGCGAGTGGGGGCCGGCCTGGTTCCTTCCGTTTTTCCCATCTGCAGTCTAGACTCTGATGCAGTCTGGTGGCTGCGTGGCTGCGTAGCAGGTTCACAGGTTCACAGGTTCACAGGTCCACAGGTCCACAGGCTCAGAGGCTCATCGTCGTCAAGCACCGCCAAACAACATGGCAGACTCATCGGCCGTCGCTGCTCTACTCTCAGACGATTGCTGTCTGGGTGGCATCCTGAATCGTGCATCGCTGATTGCGGAGCCGCAGGCCACAACCCCTTCAGTTATCTACTAGGTACCTAGGTAGGTAGGTACTTAGGTACTTGAGGTACCTATAGGTGCTTGTAGTAGGTAAGTAGGTACCTACCTAAGTACCTACCTACCTACTTACCTGGTACTCGGCACTAGGGACTTGGGAAGTCGCGCTCCTGCCTCGGCAGCTCTGTCGCGCTCAACTTCTACTTGACCTCAACATCAACCTCGAACCTCAAGCCTCAAGCCTCAAGCTCGGTCCCCCACCTCTTGGCCGGCCCGCCATTCCGCCTCTCAGTCTCTCGAGTCTCTGCGTCTCTCCGCAACGTTCTTCAGCAACCACTCCTCGCACTCGCACTCGCGCTCAACCTTGGTTTGACCATCCGCGCAGATCCCTGGACTAGCCAGGTCTTTCCAGATATTACGCGCACCAGACCAGACTCGCTTCTCTTGTCAATCGCGCTGGCAATGATGCTGTCGCGCTCCACTTAATCTACGTCGCGGCTTTGTCTTCTGGATACGCCGATTCTCTCTGTGCCTCAACGGCCTCAACGGAGCGCTGGGCTCGAGGCTCTCGCTTCCTTTTCATTTGTACTCCCGTTCTTCTTCTTTGCAGCCTGACGACAGCAGCCGGAGCCTGTCCTGCCGTTAGGAGTTGGGCTTTAGAACGAGTAAATTCCACTGCCACAACTCTTCGCATCCGGGAAACTCAACCTCAGAAGAGACTGCGCTCCTTACCATTTCGCCAAAGCCAAAGTGCTTGTCTTGGCTAGTACTGCCGAATCCGAATTTTCTCTTTCAGGATGAACATGTCATCTTCACCTCACCGCGCTGAATGCGACCCATTCCGGACTCCGCGGTACTTGGAATTGGTCATTTCTATGTACGCCTCCCTCATCATCAGCCTTTTGCATGTAGCTATCCTCCACTCATCATTGACCCGGCAAAATTTTGCTGACATCAAGATTTGCGTAGCTTGATATTGGTCGGTATGTTGATCTCGTATCTGCCGCAACATTATCGCATTATTTCGCGGGGCACTGCAGAGGGTATTTCGCCGTATTTCGTGCTTCTTGGCACAACCTCTGCTACTTCTGGATTCGCCAACATCTTGACAGTGGCCAAGTCGCGAGAGGCCATGGAATGCTGTAAAGAGCTGGACACTTTTCAGTGCGCCGCAGGAGTGCTAGGGATTGCACAGCTAGGCATGCAATGGGCTTGCTTTGCCCTGATGTAGGTCTTACATGGCTTACCGTCCTGCGCTGTCACCACCGTCTTCTCATATGAGCTAATGCTGTGGCTAGACTTGTACTCTTCCTGGTCTTCTTTAGATACAGGGATGCCAACGTCCCATTTGACGAATTGACGGGAGAATCGCCAAAGTGGCAGACGGCTGTGGGCGTCGGCCTCGTATGCGTCATTCATGCACTGTGTATTGTCATACTCACGGGCGTCTTCACTTTTGCCTGGCCAACGCACCTCACCGCCTGGGCGAATTTCTTGGGCATCATGGCAGCGACGCTCGCAGCCGTGCAATACTTTCCACAGATTTGGACGACGTATCGTTTGAAGCATGTTGGAAGCCTCAGCATCCCCATGATGTGTATCCAGACGCCTGGTGGCCTTCTAGTTGCCGCGAGTCTCTATGCCAGACTCGGTCCTGAGGGTTGGAGTACCTGGGCCATATATCTCTTGACGGCATTGTTGCAGGGCTTCGTCCTCGTTTTGGGCGTATACTACGAGGTTCAAGCACGACGAGAAGAAGGACGGTCTTTGAGTCGACGCACCCATGGGTCCCGTGGTGTTTTGAGCGACTCGGCGATGCCACGACGGCCGTCGGTGCCAAGGACGTACTCGGAGGGCTGGGAACGAGGACTGCCGGGTCCGTTCACCGGCCATCCGGAGCGATATGCTGAGACGGAGGAAGATTTGGATGACATTCAAGAGAGAGAGGAGAGGGCGATTGCACGAGAAAACCAGCCGTTACTGCGCCCGGGAGGCATCGGTAATCCGAGAAAGTCTTATCGAGCAACCAAGGCTCGATGATTGAATGGATGCGATTCTTGCATCTTCCCAGAGCCATTTCATTCCAAACCATTCCGAGCGATTGCGCTGGTCATACTGAACAAGCCAAGACATGCGGCCTCTGCTGTCTGGTGCTGTGAAATACTCGTCTTGGAGGGCTCATTGTTGTCTTGGTCTTTGCGCTGGCTGTCTCTCTTTTTTTTCTCTTTCTCTCTCGTTCTGTCTCTCTCTCTTTTTTTTTTTTTTCTTCTTCTTCATTTATTTCAAGGTCTGCAGAAACAGGGGTTAGTTATGCTTTTGTTTACACATCTGGGATGGAGCTCTATAGATGGCAAGATTCACAGAATACACAGTGACTGAAAATGAAATCAATGCCCGGCTCTGGAAAGCCGCTCCGGGAAGGTGGCTGTGCCTTGATTGGCTGGATCCGGCTCCGCCGACTTGTCGTTTCGCAATACCGTGGGCCATCGCGGGGCGTCTGAAGTGGGGCTCGAAACCAGACTGGAGAGCACATGCAGTTATCTGAACGTTGCAGGAGATCAATGATTGGTTCAATGTGGTGCCAATGCATGTGGCCGCATCTGGCCTATGGGAGCAGCCGAGAGTGCCTCGTGGCGTCGTGGCGTCGCGGAGTTGATGGAGTCATGGAAGCTGAAGCCGCGGGCCCGAGGTCAGAGCAGCCGGGGGGAGGGGGGAGGGGGGGACCACATCCGGGGAGGCGCAACGACGACATCCATCTCGCCAGCCCATCGATCCGATCCGGTCCGTCGTGTCGGCATCATCAGCGCAGCCTCGTCCTTGGTCGACGTTGTCCGTCCGGCTGCTCGCATCACCATGTTCGACGCCGTGCCCCCCCCCGAGGAGCTCTCCCATGTGCCGCGACACGTGGGACGTTCCCACCCTCTTCTCTCGCCGTCGCCACGAACCGCCGTGTCGGACGGCGCCATCGACATTGATGCCTGGGCCGTGTCGGCTCTCGAGTCCCTGAGCGTCTCGCCCGTTGCCCGCGGCACGGGCATCCCGCTGGCGATTCCCATCGACGACGCTCCGCCGTGCAAGGCGAAACCCCGGGCCGTTGCATTCACGCCATCGGCCGACGACGCCGTGCCCGGCCGTCCGCCTTCGCGGCGCGACAGCATGAAGCGCCGCGAGGCACTGCTCCGCGGCAACGAAGGCAGTCGCCAGCGTCGGCGGTGGGAAAACGGTACTGTGCCCCCCTTGGCCCCTTTGGCCCCGGCAGAGGAATCACGTCGCTCACCCGCTCGGCCCGTCTAGACCGTCTCGTCGGAGTGCCCAACGTCCAGCCGCCGCTCCCCTCGGACTGGGAGGTCCGACCGACGCACAACGTCCACCGCGTGCCGTACTCGCTCGCCCAGTTCTGGGACCGCGGCGTGCGCCAGCGCCTCGAGGACCGCACGTCCGCTCGGCAGGCCTCGCGCAAGGAGCAGCAGCGCGGCACGGGCAGCGCCTCCGGTCTCGGGCCGGGCGAGGTGCCGCGCCATCTGCGGGAGACGGCGAAGCGCACGCCCGCGGTGCGGGACTGGGTGCGTGCTCTGGAGGAGCCCGTGAGGCAGTTCCTGCGGGAGGAGCAGCAGCGTCTTGCGCAGCCCGTGCGAGCGCCGCGCGACGAGACCGTCCTTTCGGCCGTGTCGGACATGGATTCCGACGACGAGGAGATTGTCTTTGTCGGCAGGGACGGCGCCATGCGTGAGCTGCGCGAGAAGAAGGCGGCGCGGTGTCGCGCGGCCGCGGCGCAAGCCTCCCATGAGACGGACCATTCCGGCCTCGTGTTTGATTGCTTTGGCGATGGGGAGAGTGCAGCGTTCAAGTACGTCCCCTTCCTCTTCCCTCTTCCCTCCTTCGTCCCGCCCGTCCGTTTTCACAAGAGACCTGACAAGGGTCATCCCGTCAGACGCTGGCTCGCCCACTCCATCTCCGACTACTACGGCCTCGCGTCCCAATCCGTCACCCTGGCGCGCACATCCACCCGCACCGTCTGCGTGCGTCTCAAGCGCCCACACGCAGCGAAGCATCTTCCCCGGCCGCTGTGGGAATCATGTTGATGGCAATGGCCAAGCGGACTCCATGTATCCATTCATTCTCTTCTTCGTGTATCGCTCCAGCGGCATTAGATTAGAACATGATGCCAGATAGTACATGGTTCTCGGCCCTTTATTCTCCCTGCCCGTTCTGGTGACCGTGTTTTGCACTGGTTGGTGTCCGTCTCGGACCCATTGTCGTCTTGCCGTGTACGTCCCATGTAGTCCCCGGCGAGGTGTACGCCCCCCCGATGGAGAATGGAAACCGAGAACGTGCCGGGCGTGGACAGATGCGCATTCTGGCACCGCCTCTGGTTATCGGAGCACGGGGCTGGTGATTTGGGCGTCGCGTCTTGGTCATACAAGACCCGCTGGAGCGAGGGGGAACGAGGGGGGATGAAGTGACGAAAGCGTGTACGTTACCAAGCAGACTGGAGAAGAGAGGAGGAGAAGAAGAAAAAAAGGGGGAAAGGAGGAAACACGGCGAGGACGCGGGTAAAAAGAGAAAACAGGGCTGCCGACGCCGAGAATCTAGACGATACATCTGGCCAGAACACGGTAGAAAGGATATCTGCGTCACAGCCGTGGTCGCCAGAAACGAGGTGACTGAACGACCAAGTACATCAGTGCAGGACGGCCGCCGTCTACGAGTTTACACCTAGTCCGTGGCAATGATATGGAGCAATGCCAAGCGTGTCCCAATCCGACTCCGTAGGATAAACGTGATGTCTTTTTCAAGGGTGGCATCGTGTCACGTACCACGTCACGAGGCTCAGCCAGCCACGTCTGCGACGAATTTGGGACGTTGTGGCTGTCGAGACGGACCGGCCGGCCTGCATCGCGCAACCCACTGTTGTCCATGTGCGATGCGAGATGCACGCCGAAGCTTCCCATTTCCTTCCCCAGGAATTCGGTCAAGGGCCCGTGATGAATCTTCCCCGGAGGCCATGGCGTGCCAAGCCGCCGTGGAGCGTCTTCCCAATATCGTGGCCCGGACTTCCCCCCTTAGTCGGCTTCTCGGATGGCATATCGTCCATCCATATTGTTGAAAATAACAGCTATTTTCAGGGGACTTCCTTATCTATTAGGCCTCTTAACAGGCCTTATAGTAACCCTTAGCCCCTGCCTTATAGGGACTCTTATAGGGACCCTTAGGGGGCTTTTCTTAGCTGTTGCTAGTGCTGGTAAGCGGCCCTAGGCTGCGCGTAGCGCCCACAGAATCAATTCTTTCGCTCGTGGCTTACAGCTGTAAGCGCCCCACTTTTCTTACCTTTTCCCTTCTAATTATACCTTATAGTAGCTAGCGCACACTTAATTAAGAACCTAATAGTCTATTAGGCTTAGTAAGACTTTAGAATTAATTTTTATAGTAATTAAGTAAGTAATTAAAATTTAGCTTAAAGATTTAAGCTGCTTACCCTAAGGGCTATATAGTTAGCTACCCTAAGGCGCACTTTATAGCTAATTTATGTAATAACTAAGGGGTTATAGAAGATTTTGTAACTAACATTTTTATTACTAAAATAAAGGGAATTTTTTTATATAATTAGTTAATTTTTTTAATTTTTAAAGTTATATACTAAATTTTACTAAGTTAATATTTAGAGAGGACGTTAGCACCTTATTTATATAGCTATAAGTCTATTTTTTTATTTTTCTATATAAATAAATTTTATAAAAAATAAAAAGTAGCTTATAAGCCCCTTTTTATAGGGCTAGGCCTTTAATAGGCTTAAAGGGTATATAAAGAAGAAAACATTCCCCCTTACTAGCTGCCTGCTAACTATATAGACTATTAATCTAAGCCTACCACCTATAATATTAAATAATTAGATAAAAATCTAAGAAAATTCTATTGCCTTTTATAAGCTAAAATTTAGCGTATTTTAAGTGCTAAAAGTTATATATTAAGCTTCTAATATTAGTTATAAGGCCTATAGCTTTAGC
>SRPV01001080.1:0-10962 GCA_018360135.1 Claviceps sorghi | reverse complement strand
TTTTTTTCTTCTCTCTCTCTCTCTCTCTCTCTCTCTCTCTCTCTCTCTCTCTCTCTTTTTTTTTTTTTTTTTTTTTTTTTTTTTTTTACCTTGTATCCACAAGCCAACAATCCAGCCGAGAGGCGTCCAGGCTCGTGTGTCTCATCCCAGCCACTCGATTGGACGACACGTCAACAAGGCTGCCATCCACGAATGAGACGAGACGACGTTGAGCTGTCCCGAAACCTTGCACACCCGCTTGCGAGACTTTCTTGCGTACGAGACCTCCTTTTGACTGCTTGAAATGGCCGGTATGGCCGAGATGGCGGGCACAAAGGTTGTGCGTGGTTCTTGGTCCGATTTTTGAGCCGCTAGGTTTTTTTTTTTTTTTTTTTTTTTTTTTTTTTTTTTTTTTTTTGGCAGAAGCTTTTCGTAGAGTTCGTCTACGTCTTTCTAGGGGATCAAACCTTGGGACAATCACACAGCCCCGGCTAGCGTGAAACGCCAGAAACGTCGTCAACGGCTGGGACTTTCTTGCTGGCACGGAGAGTTTTTGGCAAAAGCCTGCCCCGCAGCCTTGGGCGGTCGCACAATCGTCGATGGCGTCAGCCTGGGAAGCAACGGCGTGGCTGGATTGAAGGCTTGGAACCTTGACACGAGAAGGGTCCTTGGTGGCGTCTCGGTGGGGTTCCGCCCGTCGCCCATGGCCTGAGTGCTGCTTGCTGATGGTGCTGGTGCTGGTGCTGGTGCTGCGAATTCCATGGCTGCTCTGATTCTACAAAGGCCTGGCCTTGAACAGCGGAAACAGACGTCATTATAATGTCGTTGCCCGCAGGGGACTGGACGTTGTTTGATCCTGTTGCCCGGGGAGCATAGGTGGCGTGAGTCCTATGCTCGGATAATAGTAAAACCGCGCCTGGCGAGGGCTATCTCCTAGCCCATAAAACGCGCACTTATTTTCCTTTGTATGTAAAACATAGCTAAGATAGAATAATCACTCGATTGCCTGATTATCTGCACCACCGCGCGTTGTACGCGCTAGAGATCCGTCTTGGTTGATAGGGGGGCCGTGGTGGCTCACAGGGGCCAGGGCAGCACGTGCGAGGGACGAGCCAAAGAACAAGCCAAAGGAAGGGGCATCCGAGCTCAAGCTCAATAGTACCTGCCTTATTACCTCATTACCTCCCGAACTTCCATACCCACAGTACAAGTACCAGGTACCTACAACCCACACAGGCCAAATGACCGCAACTCGATCAAGATTTGTATCGCCATCGCATCGCCATTGCCATTCACGGCGAGACGATCGCGCCTCCTTGTCAACCGCCTCATCTACACTCATCTTAGATGTGTCGACGCCCATCAGCCACACGCGTGCTTAGTGCCCGAGAACCTTCCGCCTAAAACCTTCCGCCTAAATCAAGTCTACCCGTTCTTGGTCTATCCACGGCCTGGTCCTCCCGCCATCCCAGCCTAGCTTTTGACTAGTCGTTGTCTCTGTCCGTTTGTGTTCTGTGCTTCTTTTTCGTCTTATTCCATCTCTCGACTCACAAGTGCGTAGCTGTTCTCGCCGTTGGCCGCGTCGTGGTTGCCTTCGACTACATTCCGTCTCAGAATCGAAGAGGGATAAAGGGGGGGGGGGGGGCGCGGGTTCCAAGATTTCAAGATTTCAATCTTATTTTTGGACCAGCAAACATACACATACAGTATGGAGTGAAGTGTAGAGTGGCAAGAACCGCATCTCCAGGGCCATCGACCACCATGATTTCCTGTCACGGGTTCTTCGTTTTCGCCCTTCTTTCCCGCCGCTTTGGCATAGTATTCAGTCAAGCCATCGTTCAACACGACCACCACTGTATTCTGGACCGCCCGCGTGCTCTGCTGACCTATATCCTCATTCTCTGTGGCTAAAACAGCCATCCATATATTCCGTGGCGGCACAATACACGGCCAAGCTGTTTCAGCCATTGGAACTGGAATGTCAGAGTCTGTGGAGAGCATCCATGCATGACATTCATATCGCGTCATTTGTTCCGTAGAAAACATTAACGTTGTCGAAAACGAGGCTGGGCATGTCTAACCTGATCAGAAGGCAGTCATGGCCAATGAATTCTTTTTTCTCATGTATGAAAAAACCGCCCTGCATTCCTTGTAAATTTCCTGACACGAGACGTCGCCTATGATGGCCCAGATGGTCGATCGACGACAAAGCTAGTCCGATGAAGCCATCCAAAAAATCATCACAAAGTTGTTCGACAGCTGTTGTACGGGCCGTCTTCTTTCTCGTGAGGACCTGAATGACATATAAATACATGGTCCGTGGCCTCCCTTAACTTGGTGAAATGTAATGTCCCCTCCAGCACCACAAGTTTCCACTCCTTTCCAACCATATACATCCAAATTCAATACTTGAGAACCTATTTCGCCAGCTACATCGTTCGATCGGGGAAGATGAAGGCTTCCACAGCTGCTCTGCTGCTCCTGACTTGCCGTTCCGGCAACGTCATGGCCTTGCCCGCCGCTCAGCCCGATGCCTTGACGCCTGAATCCATCAAAGATGCGAGGGATGCTCTTCCCTTGGAGCTCGTCAACGACCCAAAGGCTCGCGACGCGTCGTCAACTCTACAAATGCTTGCCAGTGAGGAAGCTGCTGCGCGGCAAGCCGCTGCTTTAGGTCTCAATGAGGAGAATGCAATTCTCGTGCATACCGTCCTCAGGAGGGTCGTTGACGCCTTGGCAAAATTGCCCGAGGATAATCTCCATGATCTTTCCAAGCGTCAACTGCCCTCTGCCCTGCCCTTGGGCCAGGCTCTTTTCTCGGAGTACATGAAAAAGCTTGAAGAATTTGCCCTCGATCCCAATCATTTTCTTGGCGGTACCCAGAACCCCGGTTATCGCTTCTTGAAAGCCATCTTTGATGCCATTCAACTCTTCCTCTCTGAGCTCAAAGAAGGTATAAAAAACCCTGGGGGTCCTGAGATCCCAGCTAGCCCTTCCGCAATCCCAGGGCTGCCGACTGGACTTCTTCCCACTCTCGGCCTTCCAACTGACCTTGCCGCAATCTTAGGGCTGCCGACTGGACTTCTTCCCCCTATTGGCCTCCCGACTGGCTTTCCCAAAATCCCAGGGCTGCCGACCCTTTTCCCCCGCGACCTCCCAAGCCTTCCAACTGGACTTCCTAAGGTTCCAGAGCTACCCACTGGACTTCCCTCTGTTGGCCTCCCGACTGGCCTTCCCACGACCCCGGGACTTCCAACTGGACTTCCCTCTGTTGGCCTCCCGACTGGCCTTCCTACAATCCCAGATCTTCCAACTGAAATTCCCTCTGTTGGCCTCCTAACTGGCCTTCCTACAATCCCAGATCTTTCAACTGGACTTCCCCCTGCTGGCCTCCCGACTGGCCTTCCCACAATCCCAGAGCTTCCAACTGACCTTCCCTCTGCTGGCCTCCCGACTGAACTTCCCAAGGTTCCGGAGCTTACTGGAGTTCTTCCCCCTGATGGCCTCCCGACTGGCCTTCCCACAATCCCGGAACTCCCTACTGGAGTTCTTCCCTCGGGCGGCCTGCCTACTGACCTTCCCACAGTCCCGGCGCTTCCAACTGGACTTCCCCCTGTTAGCCTCCCGACCGGCCTTCCCACAATCCCGGAGCCTCCCACCGAAGTTCTTCCCCCTGGCGACCTGCCTACTGGCCTTCCCAAGGTCCCAGGCCCTCCCAAGTTTCCAGGCCCTCCCAAGGTCCCAGGCCATCCCAAGCACCCAGGCCATCCCAAGCACCCAGCCCCTCCCATGGTCTCAGGCCCTCCCAAGCACCCAGGCCATCCCAAGGTCCCAGGCCCTCCCATGGTCTAGGATGCTCAGTCTAGGGCCTGAGCGTCACCACAAATTTTGTGGCTCAGCACAAGGATACACAAACCACGAACCTTCCCTCGTCTACTGCAACCGGGTCACCCTTGAAGACTGGCGACGGCGGAGGATTTTGACGTTTTATTCTGGACCCGTCCAGAGCTCTCAATACTATGCGGGTTTTGCAGAGACGTGGATGGGACGATATAGTATAGTGCATTCCAGTTTTGGGGGGGGGGAATATATGCTTTGAAAGTCGCGCATTTTTGACGAGGTCTACACGTGTCGTGTGTTCGAGTCGTGTAGACTCTTTGTGTGCTCCGAGTCGTTGAGCCTTGTGATGTGTCTTGGCTCGTTCATGGTCGACATACATGTGCAGATACATGTATGTAGACGCAGTAAAAGTGTGCAAACTGGCTCCAAGTACTTGATTGCTTCCGCCGTCGCCAGCGATGCGTCTGTACGTCTCATTCACACAATTCGGGAAACCACCCGTAACCAAATGACGTAGTCAGCCACGTCGAGTCCACAGATGGCGGCGTGAAAGCTCCCACTGCCCGCAAACGATGGATTGGCATCACGGCGAGAACAATGCCTCGGGGCGGGAAGGGGGCGCCGGCCGGAAGGGGTAAGCAGCAGATGTGGCGGGTGCCCGTTCCGGTGCCATGATTCAGCCAGCCGCCTGAGTGCATGTGGTGAACAAGTGTTCCGAGTCCCGAAGGCTTGGATTGTTGGGGGGCGACAACAAGCGGTCTTTTCCCGTGGAGACGGGCTTGCCAGGTACACAGGTACACAGGTACACAGGTACACGGCACATGAGGCGACAGACAACAAGCTCTCGTGCGTGGCATCGACTGCCTCCATGACGCATACATACTTACACAGCTGTCGCGGGGGGGGGCGGGGGCCGGGGCGGGGGCCGGGGCGGGGGCGGAGAGAAGTTGAACTCAACTCGGCTTCTGGGTGGTTTCCAGGGCGGCATCAATGGGTACAATAATGACGCCGCCGCTCGTGTTCGCCGGGTGCGCACTGCCAAATGCGACACAGCGCGCAGCGGCTGGTGCAAGCGGGCAGGCGGGCAAGCGCGGACTGGAACCATCAGTCACCACATAGTCACCACCTCCCATCACATGCCGGCTGCTGCTGGTGCTTCCAAGCTTCAACCAAGCAACTTGCGACCTGGGCCTCTCTTAACTGTCCGACTCGTTCCATCTTCTTGCACGCCCCGACTTGCCATGCAGCTTCTGCTTCTGCTTCCGCTTCCGACGACCTTCCCACCTGTGTCGCGACATCTACACTGTTCTGCTGCCTGTGCCAGTCGGCGCTCCATCATCAGGTGTCGCCGCGCGCTGCTTCGTCGCTGGCCATGACATCCAGCAAATCCACCTCGGACAAGGCAGCCGCAGAGCCGGGCCCGCACACGCACACGCACACGCACACGCCAGCCAAGTCGTCGGCGCTGTTGTCGCTGCCAAGGCCAAAGAGCACACTTGCTGCTGCGCGCCCGAGAAGCCTCTTCCGTCGTCAGCTGCTGGTCTGGCTCGTAGTCATTGGTGCATCCTGCGTTGCTCTATATCGAGCATCGGGCCTCGCCTCCACGCCCATTCTGTCAACGTCATCTGATTATGATTATCTGCGTGGCGGGCCAGACAGCATCGCCAGACCAGAAAACAAATGGGCCGCCGAGACACTGCCAGAGGGCGAATGGCCTCGAAATCACTATTTATTGGGAGTGGGAAAGGCGGATATTACCGGGCCCGTCGTGGAAATCAACATGATGGGCTACGCCGACTTTGCCCAGATCGGAAGAGGCCTGCGTCAGAGGCTGTACTCGCGAGCCTTTATTGTCGGAGATGTGCACATTCCCCAAGACCGTTTCGTCTATCTCGTCCTCGACATCCAGTCTGGCGATACCGCGGTGCGCTATGGCATCCTTAGGGGGTTGCAAAACCTAGGTCCGAGGTACTCCATGTATAGCCAGGACAACATTGCCGTCACTGCGACCCATTCCCACTCAGGACCAGGTGCGTGGTTGAATTATCTGTTGCCGCAGATTCCGAGCAAAGGCTTCGACAAGCAGAGCTACCAGGCCATCGTCGACGGCTGCATATTGTCCATACGGCGAGCCCATGAAAGCCTGGAGCCCGGCCTGTTAAGCGTCGGAACGACAAAAATCATGAAGGCCAACATCAATCGCAGCTTGTTTGCATACCTTGCCAATCCGGAGCAGGAGCGAGCCAAATACAACCTCAGCTCCGAAGACGATGGGTCGGTCGAAAAGGACATGACGCTGCTCAAGTTCCAGAGGGCATCGGACAAGAAGAATATCGGCGTGCTGACGTGGTTCCCGACACACGGAACCTCGATGCAAGCCAACAACACCCTCATCACGGGCGACAACAAGGGGCTGGCTGCCGACCTGTTCGAGAAGCACGTCAAGGACAGCGAGCACAGTGCGGGCAATTTTGTGGCGGGCTTCTCGCAAGCCAACATGGGCGATGCGACACCGAATATCCTGGGCGCCTGGTGCGAAGATGGAACGGGGCAGCCCTGCGATTTCAAAACAAGTGCGTGTAGAGATGGCAAGAGCAACCGCTGTCGTGCCAGGGGTCCCAAGTTTGGAAGGAGCGACCACGGCGCTGCCTCCTGCCTCGACAATGCCAATCTGCAGTATCAGGGCGCCATGCGCATCTACGATGCTCTCAACGACCAAGGCCCAAACATTCGCGGCACGGGTGTCAAGGCTATTCATCGTTTCCAGGACATGGCCTTTTACGACTTTGCGCTGCCAAACGGATCCGAGGTTCAGACCTGTCCCGCTGCCCTTGGCTATGGCTTCGCGGCCGGGACGTGGGACGAGCCCGGCGCCTTTGACATTGTGCAGCATTACACCAATGCGTCCAATGCGCGCTTTATTTGGAGACTCGCCACCTGGCTTCTCAAGACTCCCTCCAAGGCCCAGATTCAATGTCAGCAGCCCAAGTCGATTGCGCTGGATGTCGGCGAGGTGAGCCGGCCGTATGCATGGACGCCGAATGTGGTCGATATCCAGACCTTGAGAGTGGGACAGCTCTTCATCATTGTCAGTCCTGGCGAGGCGACCACCATGGCGGGACGACGCTGGAAAGAGGCCGTTGCCGAAGAGAGTCTTGCCACCTTTGCCAAGGAGTTGGATGGTGAGAGGCCTGTGGTCGTGCTTGGCGGACCGAGTAACAGCTACACGCATTATATTACAACGCGAGAAGAATATGGGTATGTTTCTCTGCTTCTTGTCCTGTCTGGAGCTTGGTTCCCACCTCTCATCTTTTTTTTTTCCTCCCCCCCAACGAAGAAGCTGTTTATCCTCCATAAATGTAGACGCCGCCACTAACCCCAAGAAGAATTCAGCGATATGAAGGAGCCTCTACGTTGTATGGACCACACACTCTTGCGGCATACGTCAACCGCACCATTGCCTCCATGGCCGCCCTCAAGGCGGATAGCTCACCCGCACAAAAGCATCGAGACAAGAACACATACCCTCCTGACAACAGCGACAGGTCCATTAGTTTCATCATCGGCGTCTTGTACGATCGTACGCCGTGGTCAAAAGCATTTGGCGACACTGTCTCGGATGTGCAGAAGAAGCATTTTAGACGTGGAGAAACCGTTTCGGCCACCTTTGTGGGGGCTAACCCGCGAAACAATTTGCGTCTCGAACAGACGTACGCGGCCGTCGAGTACCGGGTTCCAGGCGAGACCCCGTGGCAGCAGGTTAGGGACGACTCGGACTGGGCATTGATATTCCACTGGCGACGAATGAGCAAGCTCCTAGGGACCAGTGAGGTCGATATCAAGTGGGAGATTGAAGAGTGGGCTCCGCGGGGTGAATACAGGCTACGATACTATGGGGACTCCAAGTCGATACGAGGACGGCTGACCACTATCGAGGGAACAAGTTCTGCTTTCTGGGTGGATTAGAGCGATTCCTTTCTCTACTTCTTTTTTCTTCCTTTCTTCTTTTTTTCTTTTTTTTTCTGGCCTATTCTGTTAGCGAAAAGCCGGAAATGAATGACAGACGACATGCGGCAGAAACAGATCAAAACAGACCAGGACAGCACAGGACGCGGGACCATCTCAGACTAGATAGAGGGCATCAGACTGACTAAAGAGCGAAGAGGGGAATGACATATTGAAAGAGAAGATCATGACAGATGTAAAGTCAAAAGCAGAGGATCAACACCTATCAACCATTATACTGCGAGACATGACAGCAGTGGAGAGAAAGACGGTAAGCACAATGCTGTTTGAGGAGCAGTTCAATTGTGAGTGTCGTCCTTCATTTCATTTTATTTCATTTTCTTTTCTTTTCTGGTTAGCAATTACTTACGAACTTGCGATGCCATATCTTCGGGGTTGACCTTGACTAAAGGCCATTGCCACTCCAGAACATTTGTGCCACTTTAGTCACGTTCCTACATACAGATATATATGTATATGCGCTGCACTGAAACTTTGACGGTGTTCCTGCAATCATGGCATCTCCCATTCCGCCAGGACAACCATGTGTTTGCGGAAATCATCATTATATTGAACCATTTTAGTAAAAGATTAAAAAACTTTATATCCCGCTTTTACGCTAGGTGCACCATCATTGCAGTACAGTTCCTTTTGACACTAATAAATGCTTGTATAATTTACATGTTCGTCTCACATGACCGCTAACCCCTGCCGCAGAGCAAAACAGTCCTCGGGACCTCGCGGCATGGCACGGCATCCGGCGCACGCATTACTCCGTTTTCTTTCTCGGGCTCCTGCTCCCGCCGTGCCGACCACAGCGATGCGGATTCTTGGGCGAACTCATGTAGCAATGCGTCCTGGCAGCCTCATGCGCCCTCGGCCCAAAGACCTTGCGGATCTCGCAGTACTCATATTGGCTGCCCATCCAGTCGCGCAAATGGCGGTGCAGTTCACAGCGCGAAATGCCACACTTGCGACAGTACACCTGTCCCTTGACGCGTAGCCTTTCAAGGGCCCTGGTCGCCTCACCGCCGCCAGCATCGTCACCACCACGAGAGACAACCAAGGCGGAGTTGGTGGGCGAAGAGGGTTCGAGTTCGCGGCGGCGAAGGAGCGGGCCGGCGCCGCGCCACGCCCACTCCAGGTCGTTGGGACCAGAGTAGCGGCTGCAGAGGGGGACGGTGCCGTTCTTTCGCCGGTGGATGGCGTATAGGTTTGGATGGGCGAGGCCGAGACAGGCCCCGTCGATGGGGTCGAGGAAGTCGAAGAGCGAGTAGTGCAGCTCGGAGGGCAGGTCGAGGAGGTGGATGGCAGAGGCGTGCGGTCCTTGTTGTTGATGGTAAGGATGGCTTGGTTCGGGTTCTTTGTCCGTGACGGAGTGAGAGCGGCGAGGAGGTGGTATCTTGGGGCGATGAGGGAGGTGCACGATGGGACCGAGGGTCGAGCAAGAAGATAGGGAGGAGGAGGAGGAGGAGACGGAGGAGACGGAGCAGGTGGGTGAGTCGGGCCGCGAAATGGCGGGTTGCAGAATGGCGTTTTCAGGAATGGATGCTTGACGGGGGGTCATCTGCGAGATGATTCGGGCATGATGATGAGGCGTGGCCTGTCTGTAATGATGGAGATGATGCGGGTGGTGATGGTCAGCCGGGCTCTGGCCCGGGTACTCGGACAGCGACCATCCTCGCCGCGGTGCTCGCATCATGGCGCGCTTCGCATTGAGCTCCCTCATGCGTGAAGCATGTTCCTCTCGAGACAAGATGCCCTCGTCCGATGGGTGATACCCATTGGCCTGTTGTTGTTGCTGCTGCTGCTGCTGCTGCTGCTGCTGTTCGTGGCCGGCGCCCCCGGCAGTGGCCAAATTCGGGTTCACGAGCACCTGCACCATGGCGAAGAAGTGGCAACGGCGTTTGTTTCTTCTCTCTCTCTCTCTCTCCTTGTCCCTCTATCACGGGATGCTGCGGGGCGGGAGAAAGACAATGAGAGAAGCTCGAACTGCGGAGGGAAACTGGAGAGTTGCCGGAATCAACGGAACGGCACGGCAACCCGTGTTGGTAAGACTAGAAGGTGAATCTGAAGCGTCGGCGCCACCTCCCGGGACAACTATTGATCAAAAAAAGAAAACAAAAAAGACTGAAAGCGTGGGACAGGTCGTGTCGACTGAGCATTCGGAAGAGGGTCCAACGCGGACGATCAGCAACCTCGACATGTAGTCACAAGGATAGAGGGGTTTACAAGGGATGCCGATCCAGGGGACGGGACTCCGACCATTATATTTTATCTCCACGGCCTGGTTCTGGTCAATTTCCGGAAGGGCATCCCACACAAAGAGGCGGTCGGTCGGTCTCGGCGAAGAAAAACAGGGGGGGGGGGGTGTGGTCGGTGGTGCCTGAGGAGGCATGATGGAGCCGCGGAACCCACATCGTGGGTGGGGGGTGGAAAGGGACAAAGCTGTGGGAATTGCTTTTTCTGTCCCCGTGCGCGTGTTTATGGCCAGTCAAACTTGTTGTAAGAAATGTGCCTTTTTTATTTTTATTTTTTTATTTTTTTATTTATCTTATTTTTTCTTTCTTCTTGGTTCCTTTTGGTTCAGCCAGGGCTGTGCCTCCCCGTAGACGCGAGACGTTGCATGTTTGTTTCGCGCGGCGAGGCCAGCCTCCGTTGGGAGACGGCGGCACCAGATTGAGGACTGGATGGTCGAGTCAAGGGGTCCGGTCCATCCACATCCTGGGCCGGAAACAGTGGGGATCCCATGTGGGGCTGGGAGATGCATGTGGGGTGTGCCCTGGCCCGGGCGCCCGAAACCGTGCCGGGAGCAACGTCGACTTGTCTCGTGACTTTATCGCGCGAGTGTGGGATTTTCTTCGCGCGCGTGGAGGGAAGACTGCCCATCTGGCTGCACTTTTTGAGACGCAGATGTTTTCGGACATGGCTGCTTCTCATACTCTGTTTTAAAAGGAAAAATGAACAAAAAAAAAGAATAAAAAAAAAGAATAAAAAAAGAATAAAAAAAAAACTCGTTTTGTACCGAAACTGCAAGATTGAATCTCGTCTGCGGCACATCTCGAGTCAAATGCATGTCCAATTGCCGACTTGGCTCCAAAATGACCCAGAAACCTTTCATCACCGCCCAGCAAAAAA
>SRPV01000108.1:0-37822 GCA_018360135.1 Claviceps sorghi | reverse complement strand
ATATCTATAATAAGCGCCTTTATTATAAGCTTTCTCTTATAATATATTAATAATCTTTTAAATATTAAAGAAAGCTAAGGGTTTAAGCTTAAGATATTCTTAATAGTTAGTATATTCTTATAAAGGTAATACTAATTTTTACTTTAAATAAGGTGGATTAGTTTTTTATTAATAGGTATAGCTCTTATTTTAGCTAATAATAGTAGCAGTTACCTTATAAGTAAAACGTTTATATAAGGTTAATTTGCTTTTAGCTAATATTCTTAATTAGCCTATAAGGTTAAAGCTAAGTAGTAGGCAATTATAGAGAGTAGTCTTTTATACACTATCTCTAATATTAGCTTAGTTAGAGAGGATATTAACTTTAGTAATAAATACATTAATATTATCCTTTTAGATATTAAAAAGCAGCTAACTAAGGGTATAGCTAGCTATAGTAAAGGAGTGTAAGTCTTTAAAAATTACCTCTAGCTATATTAATATCTCTTATATACTATAAAAAGGGTTATTATTTAAGATATATTAATATCTTACTAGGTCTTAAGTAGGACCTATTAAATAGTTAAAAATAGTAGCTATTTAATAGCGTTTATTAATATAGTAACACTAATTAATATAAAGGTAATTAATTATAAAGATTATCTATCCTTTAAACTTTCCTTTCTCTCTATTAAAGTTAGTAAGTTAAGTGTGTAATTCTTTAACTTTCTTATAGTAGTTAGGATTTTTAGCTTCTTAATTTTCTTTATAAGGTTGTAATTTCTTATTAGTAGCTAAGCCTAAGGGTTTAAAATAGGTACCTTTAAAAGCATTAATCTTAAGTGTAGTATCTCTTTTAAAGGGTTTAAAAGCTTTATATAAAGCATAACAATTCTTATTATTTTAGTCTTTAGATTTAAGTGTATTTATTTATACTAATAGGCTAGTAGCTTAAGTAGGGGTAGTATTATTATTATTTACTATAGTTAATATAAGTAATAGTAAAGTAATTCTAAGTAGAGATTTATATACTAAGGAATCTCTTAATTTATTTAATAATAGAGATAGTAAACTTCTTATTTATTTATAATTTAAAAAAGTACTAAGTAAGGTGTTATCTTTGTTTTTTATAATAATTACTACACTATTAATAGCAGCCTTTTCTTTAGGCTCTTTAACTAACTCTTTACTAGCTAGTTAGGTAGATAATCTTATTAATAGTCCTTAGTCTTTTATATAGGGCATTTAATTTAATTATTTAGGTCTGTAGCTTAATTTAATATTATTATTATTATTATTAAATTACGCTAGATAGCTCTAGGAGCTATTATTTAGTACCTCTACTTATTTATTTATATAGGAAAAACCCTAGGGTAGGGAGGAAAACCTATATACTACTATATATCTTTCTTTAGTTAAGGCCCTAAGGCAGAGCCTTAGCAGTTTTAATATATAAAATATAGTGCGCTACTAGCTAAGTTAGTAGCTATAGTTACTAAAAGGGCTAAGGGAAAATTAATATAGTAGGTGTATATAATTTATATATTAGAGATATATAGTTTAAGTGTATATTAAGGATACTTAGGTGTAGTTTAGTTTAGAGCTAGTAGGAGTCTATATTAGTTGCTTATTTTATACTTTTAGGATATATTATATAGTAGTTTTATATTAAGTAATATATTATTAAACTTACTTAATTAGGAATATAGTTACTAATCTAAAGTATTATTACTAATTTAGTATAAATAGATTAAGGGTTTAGGCTAAGCTTAGGGTAGGAGTTTGCTAGTGCTATTATACTTTTATATTTTTATTCTTTAATTTTCTAATTAAAATTAGCTTACTAATAAGTAATTTAGGGGGTTAGGTCTTTTTCTATAAGTAAGGCCCCCCCTTTAGGTCTAAGGATCTCTTTTTCCTTTTTTTCTTTATAGTAAGAGCTTAAATTAGTAAATACCCTTCCTTCTTTTCTTTAGTTTCTAATATAAGCTTAGTTTAGGTTTTTAGTTTTACTAATAATTTTAAGAGAAGACTATACCTTAATAAATAAATTAAAGCTTAGTAAGTTATCTTAGGGTTTAGCTTAGTTTTAATACTAACCTCTTTAGAGCCCTTAGTAGTAGTAGCCCTATAATTCTTATATTATTTAAATAAAAAATCTAAAAAAAAGTTGCTATAATTAGAAAGGTAAGGTTTCTTTTAAGCCTCCTTTAATTCTATTATAGCTACTAACTGTTTAGGCACTAGCGGTTCCTATTTTAAATGCTATATAGTAAGGCGTAATTATAATAAAGTAAGTTGTTTTAGTTTACTTTAGGTTTAATATAGTCTCTAACTAAAGTAGCCCTTACTTATTTATACCTTTTATTAAATAAAGGTATAGGCTTTTTTTAATTTTTAAGTAATCTATAATAATAAAGATAAGAATAATTTAGAGTCTTTATTTAATATAAGTTTAGCTTAGTTTTATATCTCTTCTTACTTAGCTAATATATTATAGTTTAAAGTATACTAAAAAGTTTAAGAGACTACTTAACGCTTAGTTAATACTAAGCTAAGTATAGGTTAAACCCTTACTATTACTAAGGTAGTTTTTAAGGGCTTTAAGTAGAATATACTAAGCTATATAAAATATTTAGCTATAGCTATAAAGTAAACTAATACTTTATTAGTAATAGTAGCTATAGTAGCTATAAAAGGGAATTTAGCTAAAAGTAGTAAGAAGAGAGGGGAGGGAATAAGAAATAGGGGTAGGATAGGTAAGAAGAGAGAGGGTTTAAAAGGGAGAGAGAGGGCCTTTTAAAGCTATAATAAGGCTTAGGGGCGCCCTTAAAGCTGCCCTTAAGGCTTTTAAGGTATCTTTAGTAGCTGTTTTCCTCTTTACTTTATAATTTCTATAGATAAATAAATTAAATAGTTATAGCTTAGTCTTAGTGTAGCCCCCCCTTTATTACTCTTTTATATTTATTTATAATCCTTAGTCTCTATATAATAAATATATAGGTTCCTTTCTACCTATGCCTCTCTTATCTCTTTACTAAGTTTACCTAAGGCTCTATTCTCCTTTATATAATTAGCCTTCTATCTTTTTTAAAGTATAAGGGCTAAGTAGTATTAAGGGAGTTAACTAATACTAAGTATTTATTAAGTAAGGTATCTTACTAATTTAAGTAAGTTAAAGGCTATATAAACATTTTTTTAGTTTTATATTAGTTTTATATTAATGCCTATAGGTTAGAGATAGTTATATTTTAAATACTATATAATTAAATATTAATAGTCCTTCTCTTTACCTTAGTAGTAGTATATTAGTAATTCTACCTTAAGAATATAGTAGTTATAAAGAAAGTAGTTAAGGCTAATCTTTTTTATATATATTTAAATAAGAGCTACTAATTTAAACTTAGTAAAATAGTAGTAAAGGTAAATAACTTTTGCCTTAAAGTAGGAGTTAAGGTTCTATTTAACTATATATTAATTCTAGTATAAATTATAGGCAAATACCTTAGTCTTATTCTTATATTATTTATTTTTTTATTTTTTTTTTAGTTCCTAACTTAGGCTAAAAGCCTTAGGATTAAGAGAGAGGTAGTTTAAGAATAGCTTATAGTTTATAATTTATATTTACCTTTAATAGGTTGCTTAATAGTAAAGGTGTATTATAACTATAGTATATATAGTATAGATCCTTATTACTATATTATTTATCTTAATATATTTATAATATTACTAAACTTAATAGTTAAGATAAAGGTTAAGGGGTAGTACTACTATTTTAGTTTTAAGTAGGGTTTATAGTATTGCCTTATAAATGCTTAATACTACCTTAAGGCACTTAGTTTATTCTATAATAAATACTTTTATAATTCCCTTAGCTATACTACTTTATTTAATAAGGGTGTAGTATATACCTATATTATATATAATAAGGCTCTATATAACCTATATATATAGGAGTCTTAATTCCTATAGTAGGCACCCTTATATAAATACTATAAGTATAGTAAGGGCTAGCTATTAGTATATAAGCTTTTTTATAAGCTATTTTTAATATGCCTTTTACTATAGTTTATAGTGTATTTAGACTCCTAAGAAGCATATAATCTATATTAGCTAGATTATAGTATTACTAAGCTAAACTTATATTATATTTAGTTGTTTTTTCCTAGTAAAATAAATAAGTTTGCTTTTTTAAGGATACAATTAAAGGCTAGATTTTTAGGACTATTCTTAGTAAACCTTTTATATAGTCTTAAGTTATTTTTATATCTCTCTTATTATATATCTATATACTAAAATATTTATATTATTTAAGAATTTAAGAACTAAAGTAAAGTAAACTATTTTAAGTTTTTTATATAAAGGTATAATATATAATAAAAATAGTATTAGTAATATAAAGGACCTTTATAAGACCCTTATAAGTATAGGTTAGGTAATAGCTATTTTACCCTTAAACATTAGGTAGGCTTCTTATTTATTAGTAAAGGCTTAAGCTTACTATACTATTTATATAAGTAATTTAGTAGTAAGCATTATATATATTAGTTATTTATAGTAAATTATATTAAAAGCTATAGAAATATTTAATTAAAGGAGTAATATAGTTCTACTATAGTACTATACTATTTTTATAGCTTTTATTAAAATACTAAGGGCTATCTTAGTAAAGTGGTTTACTTTATTACCTATTTAGAGATTAAAGAGGGTGCCTTCTTTCTTAAATATATAGGTAATTTATACTACTACTACTACTTTAAGGATTTTATTTATTATACTTAAGAGGGAAATAGAATGCTATACTTTTATATATTATATCTTTAAGGGGGTTTTCTTAAGCTTATATAAAATAACTACTTTAGCTTTTTAGAATAGTTTTAGGTAGTATTTAGCTTAGTAATATATATTAAAGAGAGTAGCTAAAGTATAGGCTAAAGGTTTATTATATACCTTTAGAAACCTAGCTAAAAGCTTATTAAGCCTAAGCGCTTTTTAGTTTAGTAGCTATTTAAGAATATTATTAATTTTATTTATTATAAATTTATTCTTATTAAGAAACGCTATAGAATTAAGGTAGGTACTAAGATTATTTAAAAGGTTATTTATTTTTACTATAAATATTAAGAAAAACTAATTAGAAAAAGCTTTAGCTTTACTTTAGTAGGTATATTATAATATTTAAAATTTACTTATACCTTAGTATAAGGGTAGGACTTATTAAGTTTCTAATAGAAGTTTGCTTTTTAGTTTAGCCTATTATTTAAGCTTTTAAAAGCTCCCTTTACTTACTATTACCTTTACTACTACCTTTTGCTAAAAGCTATATTACTTATTATATATAATATAGTCTTAATATACTATTACTTTAAATATAGCCTTTTAATTTACTAAGGTATATTAGTAGCGCTATTATTTTTAAGCTTTATAAGCATTTTAAACTACCTTTTATATCCTAGGGTTTTACTATAGTTATATATAGGAACTAATATAAGGCCTTTTTAGTATTATAGTTATAGTAATAATATTAAGTTCTACTATAAGCTATTTAGTAAATATATTTATATAGCTTATATATACTAAGGAGAAAAGAAAGTTATTAAGGTAAAGTTAGTATACTACCTTAGTAAATATAAGGTTTTTATTTATATAGTGCTATTTAAATTAGTGTTTTATAGGTAAAGAGTTAGTATTTTTAGTATTAATATAAATAAGCTATAGTATATAGTTAAAACTAATAAGGTTACACTCCTTTAGAAACTATAATACTATATTTATAAATACCTATATATAATTAATAATACTATCCCTTTTACTATAAGTTCTCTATATTATTTCTCTTTAAGATATAGTAAGTTTAAGCTACTATTACTTTATAACTATAAGTAGTATTTTACTTCTTAATAATATATATTTATAGCAGTTTTATAATAAATAGTATTAGTTAAAGTCCCTAATAAATATATTATAAAGCTATATAAGTTTCTTTAAGAGTATATAAAAGGGAGATATTTAGTTTTATTTATAGTTAGGGAAGTAAATTAAATATATATTAGTGTTTTATAGTGTAATTATATACTAATTAGTGCTTACCTATATTATTTATAACTTAGGATTATAGTAATAGTAAATGTATATAGTTATATAGTTGCTTTAGGCTATTAGCTAGTAAAGTTTAAGATTTAGATTAAAGGGTAGTTTACTACTTCTACTAAGTTCTTAAAGCGTAATTATATTAGTTTTAGGCTAAGCTTTAAGGGCTATATAAATTAAGTAGGTTTTCTTTTATATATTTTAGTATATAACTTATATAATTATATTTATTAATTAAAAGGGGTGTTAGTTTCTATTAGTAATACCTTTATTATAAAACTACTATAGTTCTA
The DNA here is from genome assembly GCA_018360135.1 of Claviceps sorghi. Lineage (NCBI taxonomy): Eukaryota > Fungi > Ascomycota > Sordariomycetes > Hypocreales > Clavicipitaceae > Claviceps > Claviceps sorghi. The sequence goes on along the minus strand of SRPV01000108.1, from coordinate 31,460 downwards.
TAAGAAAGCTTTAATAGCTTCTTTTAAATAAGGGGGGGGTAGTATAGTAATAAAGTTCTTATTAGCTATTATTAAGTAGCTGCTTTATAGGTAGCTAATATATTTCTATAGCAATACCTTATAAAAAAGTATAAAATTAGCTAATCTTCTCTTACCTTTTATTACTTTAGTTTATTCTTTAGTTTTTAGTTTAGCTAAAGTAATAAAGGTATTAAGTTAGTTTAGGTATATAGTATAAGCCCTAACCTATTACTTATTAATAGTTTTATAACTCTTTAACTATATTAAATAAGGACCTAAGTAGTTTATATAGCATTCCTATACTACTTTTATAAAGGTAGGGCAATTACTTTTATTATTATAATAAGTAGCTATATAGTAGCTATAGTATAAGGCTAATATATAATATACTATTATATAACTATATTTAAAGTATTAGTAGCATTAGTAAGGGTAAAAGGCTTTATTATAAGGTTTAGCTTTAAATATTTCTGCTTTATATATAATTTTACTATAGTATAGTTTATTAGCTATATTAATATTATTAACGCTTATAATTAAGGGCGCTTATATAAAGGTTTTATATAGTTTTTATACTACTACCCTTATAATTATATATTTATTAGCACTAGCTAGGTTGCTTATAATAGTTTTTTTTATAATATTTTAGGTATAGTAAATAGGGAAGCCTTTAATAATAATACTAAATACTTAGTAGTTTAATATTACTTTTAGTCTAAATATAGTTTAAACTTAAGTAATATTTTTTATATAAGCCTTAACTATTTTCTTAAAGGTAACTATTATATTTCTATTATAAAGGTAGTATACTACTACTATAGTATCTTTATCTATAGCTTTATTAATAGTATTAATAATCTCTTTTAAGCTATAGCTTTTAGCTATATTACTAATACCTTATCTTTTTATAATAGTTTTATAGTAAATATATAAGGGGACTACTATAAAAGTAGAGAGTTAAGCTACTATAATAAAGGAGTAAATAGGTAGGCTGCTAGCTATAACTTATACTTATAACGTTTCTATTATAGTTTTAAGCTAAAGTGCCTTTTTAACTATCTTTTTAACTATTACCTTAAGGGTAAAGGTTATTACTAAGTCTTTTAATATTAAGTAAGAGTAAGTTATAGCCTTTTATTAAGCCTATATAGTTTTTATATTAATAATATATAAAATAACGTTTTAAAGCCCTTTTAGCAAAAAAGATAGCACTAACTTAGTAATTTTATTATATTTTAGTTATAAGTATACTAGTACTTAGTTCTATATTATATTAAATATAGGCTTAACTTAGTTACTAAATATAATTCTATTTAAATTAGTAAAGGGGTTATAGTAACTTTAAGAAAGGCTATAATTCCTACTATTTATAATAATATCTATTATATTACTTACCGCTCTTATACTCTAAGCTTAATACACTATTAAAGAGAGAGGTAAATAAATAAAGCAAATCTTTTTATTAACTTTTTAAGTAGATTAGAGTCAATTCTGTAGCGCTATTATAGTGCAGGCGAATTCGCGAAAGTTTTTCTCTTTTAATTTAATATTATATATAGCTAATAAAGTAAGTGTTAAATAAGCTTAATAAAAGAAGTAGTATTAATAAGGTATTTAAAGAACGCTCCCTAATAAGGTTATTTATAAGTTTATAATTATATTATAGCTAGCTTATAAAGGTAGGTATAAGGGCTGTAAAGAGTGCTTTATTAATCATAATTATAGACTAAGGAGCAAAAAGAAAGCAAAACAACTCTAGCCTAAAATATATAGGCTTTTATATAGGGCAGGCTTAGTTACCTTATATAACCTTAGCTAGGCTAACCCTTGTGAGACCCCTTAGGGAATATGCCTAGAGGCGTCGGTCCTTACAAAGCCTATTTACCTCTCTCCTTAATATTATATTAATCTTAAAGTGTAGGTATAATAGATAGTGTAATACTAATAAATATTAATACTAAGAATTATAGCTTTATATAAAGTAACTACTACTTAAATATAAAGATTAATAATAATAATAATATATTTACCCCTTAAGTTAACCTTAAGCTTATTATAAGTTAGAATAAGGCGCTAATATACTTATATAAAGATTATAATAAAATTACTAAGCTATTTAATATAAGCTTATTAGAAGAGATGTAGGATTTTTACCTCTCCTACTTAGATATAGAAATAATATATACTTACTATAGCACTATTAATACCTTTAAACTAATTATAATAAAAAACCTTAAAAAAACTATTAAAAAGGCTATTAAAAAGGTAATTTAGCCTAAGACTAACTTAGAAACCTTTTAGGCTTTTATTATAGCTTATAAAATAACTACTACTATTAATATAGCCCTTTTTAGTTAAGGATTTGCTTATTAGCTAATTACCTTAATAGTTCTACCTTAGGTATATTATAAAGTCCTTATTAAAGGGCCTTTTATTAGTAAGCTTTTTAAAACTAAGTTCTTAAAAGATATTATTACTCCTATTAATATAGCTATTAATACTAAATATACTATAGCTATAAAGTACTTTTATAGTTAGGATATTATTATAATATTTAAGAACTTAACTAAACCTTACTTAATAAGTAAGGATTAAGTTTAATATATATTTAAACTAAATATAACTCTTTAATAATAAGTATTTAGTATAATTATTAAGGGATTTTTTAACTATTTTTATTAAAACTAATCTAAAAAAGATATTATAAAAGCTTTTATTATTACTAATAGCTTTAAAATTATTAAGGTAGTAACTTAGAAACTATATAATATTTTTAATAAAGCCCCCTTTATTATAAATATTAATAAAGTAAATATAGCTAACTATTTATATTAAGTTAAGGTAGTTTATAAAGCAAAGATATTTAATACTAAACTATATAATAATACTATTTACCTTAAGTAATACTATAAATATTATAAATTTAGCTATATTATAATATATTATAAGGCTACCTTAAGGTATAGCTAATATATAGCTAGTTAATATAAGAAGGGAGAATAATTATACTTAGCCCTTATAAATAATACTTATAAACACTACTTTAACTACTTTAGTAAGTACTTAGCTTAGTTTTAACTTTATACTATAGTAAATAAGTAATAAATATAAGCTAAGATAGCTTACTTAGTAAGACTATATACCTTTATTATTTTAAATAATATAAAATAAAAAGGTTAAACTAAAGTTAAAAGCTATAGCTATTATAAAAAAGTAAATAGCTTTATAGCTTATAAAAAGTTACCTTAAAAATAAGTTAAGCGCTTTAAAAGAAGTAAAAACTAAACTATTAAAATATAATCTTTTTTATTAGCTTTAGTAGCTTAATAATATAGTATAATAAATAACTATTTAAGCCTTTAACCTATCCTTATTAAAAGGTTAGCTAAATATAATAGCTAACTTATTACCCTTTTATAATAAAGGTATTATACTAAAATATATAAAAAAAGATATACTTAATATATATAATACTAAGCGCTTAGCCTAAGACTAATATAGTAGTAATATAAAAACTATATAGTTTTAATTAATTACCCCTTACTTTAAGCTTAGGCTATTACTAACTTACTATATATAAAGGCAGAATAGCTATATATATATATTAAAAATATTGTTACATAGTAGGAAGTCCGCTAATATAAGGCGGACTTCGCTATAGAGTCTGAGGAATTTAACAATCTTAACACATACAACTAAGCACCTAACTGTAACTTTATATATATTATCTTTTATAACCTTTTATAATATATTATATAAGCTGCATATGCTAATAACTTATATATAGTATCCTATATATAATAGGTAGTAGTAATTACTATTTCTTTTATACACCCCTAAAGCTTTATATAAGAACTAATAGCTTATATATTAATAATTAGAGAAAACTAATAAGAACTTAATATTAGCTTAGCTTTTTTAAGCCTTTCTCTTATTATAAGAAACTAGATTTAATAGATTTACTAATTTTAGGCTTTTTATAAAGATTTCCTAGATTTCTATACTTATAGTAAGGCCTTTCTTACCCCTAAGGAAATTAAAAACCTTAAGACTCTTATAAGATACTAATTTATTAAAGGGAAACTTTAGCTTTAACTAAAACTAATATAGGTAAAATAACTACCTTACTAAAACCTAATAAATAGCTCTACCTTTAATAAAGAGTTAAAAACTATAAGAAGAACTATTTAATAAGTATAATGTTTTAGCCTCTTAAATATTACTAATAAAGTGTAAGAATCCTTCTTAACTTTACTAAAAGGAAGCTCTTTAACTATTAAGTCTAACCTTTAAGCCTTTATAAGAACCTTTAAACTTATACTAAAAGATATATCTATAAAGGATAATAATAGCTATAGTAAAGGGGGACCCCTAAAGACCCTAAGATTTAACTTATTAACTATAAACAAAAACATTTATAAGTTCTCCCTAAAAAGAGGCTATATTAATACTAACACTTAGTTAATTTCCCTTAACCCCTTAACTTACCTTAAAAGGGTATATAAAAAGTCCTTAAAAACACTAAGGCTAAATATAAAAGCTATAAAATTCTTTTAAAATAAAGTAATTTCCTTTCTTAAAGAAGAGTTTAAGTAATAGAATCTCTATATTAAGAAGACTAATATTAGTATAATAGAAAATATTAAGCGTATAATAAGCAGTTTCTAAGCAGAAAATAAGTATATCTTAAAACGCTTTAGTATACCTTAATAAGAGAGCTATAAACTACTATAAGGAAGACTATAGCTTAAAAGTGCCTATTCTTAAAATCTTTATAAAAACTACTATACTTATTTTTAAAACTAATATAAGGAAAGCCCCCCTTAATAGGTATTAATAAATAACGCTAAAAAGCTAGCTTTCTTATTTTATTAGCTAAAGAGAAGGTTTATATATTAGCTAATAATAAAATTTAACTTAAACTATACTAACTATATTACTAAGCACTTTAAGGGCTAGAAGCATTATAGTAATAAGCTAGTTTCTTAACACTACCTAAAATAGAATAGTTATTCTATAGCCCCTATTATTAAGGAGCTAATAACTATAGTAAGCTACTATAGAACTACTACTCTAAGGCTAATAACCTAAGAAAGGTTAATAAACCCTTTATAAAAGATAGGAGATATAGGTTACCTTAATTTAAAGATAAACCTTAATAAGATTAATAAAAAGGCTATTTATTATAAAGGAAAGGCTATAATATTTAGCAATATAAATCTTTAGATTTAAGCTATAAAGAACTACTATAGCTATATAGATATCTTTTATTAAGAGCGAATTAAGCACTAAGTTTAGTACTTATTCTAAGGCTTAGCGCTAATATAGTATAAGTAGTATCTTAATAATAAGGAAAAAGCTATAATTTTTAGTAACTTAGACTTAGTTTTTACTACTATATAGAAGGAATTTAGTATTAAAGTGTAAGATATAATAATATAGCTAAACTAAGCTAAGTTCTCTAAAGATAATATTATAAGAAACACCTTCTTATAAGACTTTACTACTAAGGTTTTCTACTATATAAGAGCTAATAGTAAATTAAGTAACTACTAACTATTAGTCTAACTCTACTATAAGTTATATATAAAACTTTACTAACTTTACTCTCTACCTTTAAAAATAAATAAATAAAATGCTTATATTAATATAGTTAATAGGAAAAGGCGCAACCTCTAAGACGCCTTATAAGAAGCAAAAAACTGCTATAAAACTAAGTAAATAAAGCCTAAAATAAGCGCTAATCTCTTAATAGAAAACTCTAAGAAGAAGGAAACCCTTAGTAAGTTAATAAACTTTATAAAGGCTTATTAAAGTAACTACACTCTTTAGAGCAACTAAAGGAGGTAAAGCTATAGCCCTTAGCGCTATAAATATAAAGGACTAAAATACACTTTTAGAAGCTATAAGTATTAGTCTTATTCTTATAAAAGGTATACTTTATATAAGTATCCCTAGTAAAAGCGCCTATACCCTTTTTTTTAAAACTAAGACTTTTTATAAAAGAAGCCTTAATAAAAGGAAAAGTTTATAGAAAAGTAAAAAACCCTTAAAAAGAAACTAACTTATAAAGGGGACTATAACTATAAATAAAATAAGAAAGAGAAACATAAAAAACGCCCTTACTTTTTATAACATTAGTTACATAAGCGCAAATCTAAGTATAGGTAATTTTATTATAAATAGGAATCTACTAAAGGTAAGGAATACTATTATATTATAATAGGTAATAACTTTAATATAAAGGCTTAAAAGGCCTACCTAAAAGCCTTAAAATACTATATTACTAAGAAAGGTAAAATCCTTAGTAATAAGAATAAGAATAAGTCTAACTTTATTAATGCTTACTTAGCTAAAGTACCCTTAGTAGAATGTATAATAACCCTTAAAGCTAAGCGCCCTATATATAGCTTAATAATAGAGTAGGTTATTAAAGCAATTACTTAACTAAAGGAGCTAAAGATTACTAGTAAAAAGAAGGCTCTTATATATCTTAAGATTAACTTAAAATTTAATAACTAAAGTAAAAACTATAAAATCTGCCTAAATATAGGCACCTCTTCTATTCTAATTAATAAAGAATAGCTTCTTTAATATAGTTATAATATTAAATAGGGTTCTTAAGACCTAAAACTAATAAACAGTGTAAATTCCTTATTCTATATTATAGAAATAGTAACCTTTAACTTCTATATCTTAGGAGAAGCAAAGGGTATATAGATTTCTAGCTATTTTATAGTAACTATTAATATTATAGAAAAACTTATACTAAAGTTGCTAATTAGCATAAACTTTATATATAACTATAGCGTAAAAATTGACTTCATTAACCTAAAAGTGGTTTTTTGCTCCGTTTATAATATAATAATACTAAGTAGAATATTCCGCCCTCCTAATATAGTACTAGTAAGGAAGGTTACTATAGTTAACTTAGTAATTATCCCTATAAAATTAGTAGAACTTATCCTAGTTATTTAAAAAAGTCTCCTTAAGTAGTAAAAGATAAGCGTTTATTACTTCTACTTATAGAATAAGCTAATATTTAACTATATCCTTAATTAAGTATAAGAAAAGGTCCTATAAGTATATAACTCTTCTAATAAACCCCTATATATTAGCACCTAATAATAACTTAAAATATTAAAAAGCACTAATATTATAGACTCCTACTTTATAGTAAATAATATCCTTAAGTTTTCTGCCTTTTATAGTACTAATATTATTATTAAAGAAAGTAGCTTATAAAAAGTAAATATTAACACCCTTACTTATAGGATATTTAATAAGACTACTTTAGAAAAAGATAGGGACCTTAACTTAAAAGTAGTAAATAGTAGTATACTATTTTATAATATCTTATGCCTTAATAATATTCCCTTTATAAAAAATATATATAGTATTAAGGTTATAAATATAAACTTTAAAGCTGCTACTAAGCTTATTAAACTTATTAATAAATATAATATTTACTATAATAAAGGTATAGTTCCTATACTAAATAAGGAAAAGATATATATTAATTTTATTAATAGTTAGCAGCACTAAATTAAGACCCCTTAAGTATATAACCTAAGTGTTAAAGACTTTAAGAAATTCTGTAAAATTAATAATAAGAAGCATAAAGTTAGCAAGATATTATACCTAAGTAAGGGAGAAAAGGCTTTATACCTATGCCTTAGTTTTATTATATAGTAAGATACTAGTAAGGAATATAAAGAATATATAGTTATTAATATAAGACTTATTAATAGCATTGCTATTTTAGATATTTATCCCTTACTAAACTAAAGTAATATTATAAGTAATACTTAAGGAAAGAAGTAAATAACCCTACTTAACGCTTTAGGTTTCTTTAATTAGTTACCTATTTATAAAGACTACTATAATAAAATAGTAGTAATCTTAAAAAAAGGCGTAAAAGTCTTTTATATTATAATATAAGGTTATAAGAACTTATTAGTATATACCTAACGTTTTATAGACTATTAATTCCGTAAATATAGTGATTTTATCTAGGTTTATATTAATAATATTGCTATTTTCTCTAATACTCTTAAGGATTACCTTTGCTACCTTACAATTATCCTTAATATTATTAAGAAGTGTTAACTATATATTATAGTAAAAAAGTCCTTTATTAAGTACCCCTTAATTTAGCTGCTAAGTTTTATTATAAATTCTAAGAGATATACTAATATAAATAATAGAGTAAAGGCTTTTAAATATCTTTAGATGCTTAAGATACTAATAGACCTTAAAACCTTTATTAGAATAGTAGGATTCCTTTAAGCAAGGGTCCCTTAGTTTAATATTTATATATAACTACTATAAAAGAGAAAAATAAGCTTACTATAGGACATTAAAGAAAAGAATAAAATTCTATAGGGATTCTTTAAGTAAGTAAAAAAGAGAATAGCAAAGATAAAAGCTTTTAAACTAACTAATAAAAAAAATAAGGCTTTCCTATAGCTTTAAAAGCTACTTTATATAAAAGTGCTACTATAGCACTATAACTTAGTAAAGCTACTTTTCTTTAAAGTTAATATATATAAGGAAGGATTTAGCCTATACGCTTTTTAATTAGCTATAGACTAGAATAGTTTTAGCATCCCTAAAAAGGATATAGATAGCAATAAATTATAACTAATTGCCTTTCTTTTAAGGCCTATCTTATCTATTAAGAAGCGCTATAGATTAATAGAGGTAGAAGTTACTATAATTACGTAGGGTTTGTAGAAACTACGTAAAATAGCGCAATTTAATGCAAATCTAGTTAATATTATAACTAATTACACTTTAGCAAAGGGAATTATTTAATATACCTTACTAATAACAATAGATTTAGATAAAGCTAACTTAAAGCTAGCAAAAGTTGCAAACTACCTTTTATAATTTAATCTCTGTATTATATATATTCTTAGGACCCTAAATATAGTCTCTAACACTCTCTTAAGGCTTCTAATTAAGTTAAGCTATTAGGAAGCAGCTAATCTTAGCACTTTTAACAAATTAAATGCCTATATATATTTTAAAGAAGAAGGGTTAGTAAGAGTAATAATTAATAATAAGCTAAAGGAAGCTATCTTAGTAAGGTACTTATATAATATAAAGTATAGCTAAATTATAAAGGGCATTAAGGACTATTAACAAAATTAACAAAAACTTAGTTATAAATGCCCTTAAATTCTGCTTTATAGTTAAGACCTCTATAATAATAGATTGCTTTATTACTAGGATTTAGAAGGATACTATAGATTATATATTCTCTACTCCTATATTAAGGATATACTTATAATAGTCTATAATAACTATTACTACTTTAGTATTAAATAAATAGTTAAAAAGCTTAAGGCAGTGTATTTCTAATAAATAAGCTCTTAAATCTATAACTATATTATACACTACTTTATTTACTAAGAAAATTTAGTCCTTTAAAATAAGGCTTTAGAAGAAATAAAGCCTTTATAGGTTAAGCCCACTCCCTTCTATATAATATCCTTAGATTTTATTATAGATATACTAAAAGTGCCCTTAGTAAATTTAGCATAGTTTATAAAGGGATTTAGCACCCTTAATATCTTATACCTTATTAATTACTTATTTAGTAAGAAAACTATCCTTATTTTAAGGTATAAGACGTATATAGTAGTAAACTAAGCTAAGTTGCTACTTTAAGGCTTATATCTCTTAGATTAAGGCTTACCTAAGGAAATTATTAGTAACTATAACCTTAAATTTATTTTAAAACTATAGATAGGGCTTTTTTACTTAATTAATATAAAACTCCTTATGTCTATAGTATACTACTTATAAATAAATAGAGTAGCAGAAAGAAAGAATTAAATAGTAATTATAGTAATTTAATTTTATATAGTAACTAACCCTAATATCTTATAGGTTGCCTTATTACTAGCTTTTTAACACTACCTTAATAATATAGTAGCTGCCTTAATTAATAGGTCTTTAAATAAACTAGTATTTAGGCTAAAGCTATTATTAGTTATTAATCTCTTATATAAAAAGGGAGAAATAAGATTTAACCCTAAGGATAATAACTTAGCAGTGTTTAGGAAGCTATATTAGTAAGAAGCTAAATATACTATAATAATAGTAGTAGCCCTTTCTAAGATTTAATATAATTCTAAGTATAAGCCTATAGATATTTATATTAGTAATATAGTTTACTTATACCTTTATATAAGCTATAAGCTACCTAAAAAACCTAAGAAAAAATAGTTACTATAATAGGCTAAGCCTTATAAGGTGCTAAAATAAATCTTACTTTTATTCTTTTAACTTAAATTTTTAGTAGGATCTTATATATATTTAGTAGTATTAGTAGTATACCTTTAGAAACTATAGTAAAGGCTAGATCCTTTTTATAAAGAGGAAGCAGCACTTTTACTAATAGCCTTAAAGGGTTTAAGTAAGGTAAACTATTAAGAAATTAAAAGAATCTATAACTATTAAGTTTATTTCTTTTATAAAAAGGGATGTAAGCTAAGGTTAGAATTCCTTATTTAATAGAAAGGGTTTTCTATAAAAGATAATTAGTAAATTATAGAAAAAGATATATAAGTAAACGCTAAAGAGATAGTAGACAAATACCTTTAACGCTATTTAGTTAACTAAAGTGAGGAAAAATAAAGAAAAGGCCTTGCTTTAGCTGTAATTTATAATAATTAAAAGAAAACTACTATAAATATTAAAGAAGGGACTAAAGACCCCTTATAAGCTAATAATATTTATAAAAGACTATAACTTTTAGGTTATAGTCCCTTACTACCTCTTACCTTAGGCTCACCTTACTTACTATAGGCTAGCCCTTATATATATATAACCCTGCTATATACACACACTTTATATCCTACCCTTTTTCCCTTAATGCCTTTATTTCTATTAATTCTATTAGTAAATTTGCTATATAAACCCTTAGTTTCCTTATCCTCTAAAAAACTATATTTATACTATAGCACTTTTAAAGATTATAAGAAATAGGCTAACTTTTGCTTACTTTAAATTAAGCTATTATAAAAGTTAATAAAAATAATAGTATACTACACTTTATTAATATATAGAAAGCGGCATAAAAGTCCTTAATTTAACGATTCTTAAGGTATAAAATCCTAAACCCTTAGATAAGTTTTACTTAGTATATTATTTAGTAATTATAAGGAATTTTAGAAACCCTTTATAGTTTTTCTATAAGCTTACTGCTAATAATATATTAGCTTAAACTGCCTTATTTACTAATTAACTTAACTATAATAATAAAGGACACCTTTAATAATAAACTAGTGTTTAGCTATTATAAAGGTAACCTAAATATTATACTTAATCCCTTTTAAAATATAAGTATTTCCCTTACTTTCCTACTTAACTATAACTAAAATAATACTATTACTACTCTCTTTATAAGGCTAAATAAAGTACTAAAAGATATAAAGCTTACCCTTAGGCTTAAGCACTATAAATCCTCCTATATAAATAATAAGGAAATAGATAAAGTGCTAAAAGATAGTAATAATAGCTTTAATATAGCTAAAACAAACTATAAAGTATTAGTATAAGAAACTGCTACTAAATACTAAAAATATACTAAGATAGGTATTAAATACTTTATAAAAAAGGAAATACTTAAGTTAATTATAAAGTATAGAAGCCTCTATTTACTATATCTTTTAGGCTATATAAATAAAGGAAATTATAGACTAACTATAAAGGAATACGCTAAATAGTAGCTAATTTATAAATAATAAGCTAAAGAAAAAGAAGAATATAAGTAGGTAGTTAAAGTAGGAAAACTAAGATTAGCTAAAGACTTCTATTACTTTAACTAGCGTTTTTATATGTAAATTAACTAGAAAAAGGATTAGATATATATAAACGCTTTATATATATATAGTGCTAAGTTTGCTACTAATAGCGCTTTAATTATAGAAGATAGAGTCTTTATAGTATTAGGGCACTTAGTATATAACCTATAGCTTAACACTTTATATAATACCTTTAGTATTCTTAATATAAAAGCCTTTTAAAGAAAGGAGAAAGACACTATTAAGACTAAATATATAAAAAAAGGTAAAGCTATAGAGATAGATAATAAGCTAATTACCTTAGTAAAAAAGGAGAAAACCCTTTATAAAGAAGTATTTAAACTTTCTTAAATTAAAAGTATAAGAGAAAGCCTTAAAAAGGCTATAAGTATTCTATTTAATAATAAAACCTAATAAGGCAAAAAATAGGATAAATAGCTACTAAACTATAGGTAAGTCTTAGGAGTCTGCTTTGTATATATATAAGGCTATATTAATAGCACTATAGTAAGTTCCCTTATTATAGTAAATTATATAAACCTTATAAAAATCCTAAACTACTGTATACTTAGGGAAATAGTAACCTATACTCTTAACCCTTATACCCTAAACTAATTTACCCTTTAAATTAGTATTAATAGTTAAACTAAGCTTAAAGAGAAAATCTACTAGTTATTAGTAATATCCTATACTATATAGAAGATATAAGACTTATACTATTAGGAACTTAAAAGTTAGTATAAAGTAATTAATAAAATAATTAGGGTTATAAATAAAATTATATATATAATAGGGATAGAAAATAATAAAAAATATAAGTTAATCTCTCTTTATAAAGATATTATAGACTCTATTAAAGCCTATAACTTAGCTATAAATACTTAACTTAATAATATTAAAAAAACCTAGTAGCTTCTTTAAATAAGCTTAATAAAGCTTAAGGCAGCTATAAACTCTTACACTTACCTTAACATACTGCTACCCTTAGTATTAATACTAAAGCTATTAGCTTTTAAACTAATTAACTAAGTAGTATATATAAAAGATACTTACTTAATAACTCTTAGGAGAGTATTAGCTAAATAAGTATAAGACTAATCTAGCTTAGTAGAAGTTAATATACTAAAGCTTAAATATATATATATAAAAGGAAAAACTACTAATAAGGGAAGGCTTAGCAGCCTCTTCTCTTTAAAATAACACTAAGCTTAGGGATAACTATATCTAAATTATAGAAACATAATTAATTAGCTTTACTATAAATATAATTATTAATATATAGTTATATAAGTTTTTTATAAGCTTTAGTAAGAAAGGGAAGGAGCTTATAAAGATAAAAGGAATAGGTAGTAAGATAAGAATTAATAGATACTATATATTAGCTTAGAAAACTTATATCTTTTAGTAAAGAATTACTAGCTTAACTTAGTTATAAAGTTATAATAAAACCCCTATAACTATTATAGAGCTTTGTGTAACTCTTATATATACTACTACTACACCTTAAACCCTTATATTAACTAAGTAGTAGCGGAAACTATATATTTTATATACACTACTAAAGCTATAGGGTAAGAAGAAAGTAAGCTACCCTTAACCTTTTACCTTAGCAGTTAATAAAGCAAAATCCCTTTACTTATACCTTATACCTTTATTTTTCCCTTTCCCTTATACACTTATATATTATAGACTTTAAGTTAAAAGCCCTCTTTTATTTAATTTCTTTTATTTCTATATTTTAAACTTAAAAAAAAATAAAATAAAGAAACCTAAAGTGCTAAAAAGTCCCTTAGTATAAGAATAGGTGCTTTAGTAGCTTAAAAATAATAATTCTAGGCCTTAGAAGCTTATTAATTTCTCTAAAATATAAAATAGCTATATTACTTATAAAGATCTCTTTATCTATAAGCTTATACACTCTAAGGTGCTAGCTTATACCCTATTAAAAGGAATTTAATATATATAGCTTATTAACTATATAGTATAGCTCTACTATAACTAAAGCTAATACTAGCTTAATAGTAGTATAAGCTATAAATTTAACTAAGTTATTATAAAGCTAGGTATAGAAGCGCTTATTTAGCTTAAAGATAATATAAAAATAGTAGCTATCTACTTTATTATAAAATAAAACCTTTAGTATATATTAGTAAGTAATATTTAATAATTATAAAATCCCTTTATTTTTACTAGTAATAATTATAATATAAAAGATAGGCTAAACTATATATTTATAAGACTCTTTTTTAACTGCTTTATAGAGGTATATAGTATAGAGAATAAAGGCTTAAAAGCCCTTAGCCTTATATTAAAATACTTTATATATACTTAAGAGGTAAAATATAAATCCTTATTTATATAGTCTTATAAATATTAAAAGTTAGTAATTACTATTATTTACTAAGGATATAAGCAGACTTTAATAAACTTTAGTATATACCTTAATAAAATTATAAAGAACTTCTACTAAAGCTAAGGAGATATATTTAAAATATTCCTACTAAATATATATTAGAGAACTAAAGATACTATATATAAGATAGCACTAAATATATTAAAAAGCGCAAACACTAAGGATTAATAATAAGTAGTCTATAGCATTACCTTACTTAGCTTAAATATATTTAGGGTTATAAACTTATATAAAAAGTACTTAGTTTACTATATTATAATAAAATAAGACTTCTTTTATTATAATATAATTAATAATATCTAACATATTTATAGTAAAGGAAACCTAAGTATAGAATTATATAAACGCTTTACTAAAGCCCTTAAAAGCAAAATAAAGATAAACCTTAAAATAAGAGAAATCTACTATAACCTAACTAACCCTTTCTACTACCTTTATAAAAGTAAAATAGCTATACTTTTCTTTAACTTAAGAGTATAAGACTTATAAAACTTTATAAGTGCCTACCTATATATAAAGAAAAAGCTATTAAAAATAGTAGCACTTACTTTTTATATAAAACCTATAAGTATATATAAATAAATCTATAGTATTATAATTAATAAGGAAAGAGAACCTATTAATAGCCCTTATAATTATAGTATAATGCCTTCTTTATTTTAATTAAGTTCTAAAAGGAGCTATTAAGTTTTAATCTATTATAACTAAAATAAGGGAATACTAATAAAGAGTAATAGATATATTTTCTTTTAGCCTATATAGAATATCTATTATTAGCACTATAATATTTATAGCTTTTATATATTAGCTTTAAATAGATATAGAGATATATCCCTTTTTATATATCCTTAGCTTTTATTATATAGTAGGAAGTCTGCTAATATAAGGCAGACTTTGCTATAAAGTCTAAGGAATTTAACAATCTTAATATATATAACTAAGCACCTAACTATAACTTTATATATGTTATCTTTTATAACCTTTTATAACGCATTGCATAAGCTGCGTATGCTAATAACTTACGTGCAGTATCCCGCACGTAACAAATATAGCCCTAAATTATAAATAACTTAGTATAGAACAGATTAGTACTTTATTACTTTATAAGATGTAGAAATCTACTCTATATACTCCCCTAACTTCGAACATAACTAGACCACACCCCTACACAAACTTGCGTCGGCCCCCCTAAGTATAGCGCGGGAACGCACCACACCCTAATAGGCTGTAGGGGAGTCGCTAAGGGTATAGCTAAGGAGTTTAAAAAAGAGTAACTCTACTGCCTTTAGGTAGTTATAGGTGCCTATAAGGCTACGCCTTAAGCCTTAGTAAAAACTAAAGTAGCTATATTATTATTAAATTACACTAGATAGCTCTAGGAGCTACTTTCTAGTACCTCTGCTTATTTTACTATATAAAAAAAACCCTAAAGTAGGGAGGAAAACCTATATACTACTATATATTAGCTTATAATTAGGGCCTCTATATAAGACCTTAGTGGTTTTAGCGCATAAAATATAGTGTACTGCTAGCTAAGTTAGCAGCTATAGTTGCTAAAAGGGCTAAGGAAAGATTAATATAGTAGGTATATATAATTTATATATTAAAGATATATAGTCTAAATATATATTAGAGATATCTAGGTATAGTTTAGTTTAAAGCTAATAAAAGTCTATATTAGTTGCCTATTTAACACTTTTAGGACATATTATATAGTAGTTCTATATTAAATAATATATTATTAAACTTACTTAATTAAGAATATAGTTACTAATTTAGTATATAGTTACTAATTTAGTATAAATAAGCTAAGGGTTTAGTTTAGGTTTAAGGTAGGAGTTTATTAATACTACTATACTTTTATATTTCTACTCTTTAGTTTCCTAATTAAGATTAGCTTACTAATAAGTAATTTAAGGGGTTAAGTCTTTTTCTATAAGTAAGGCCCCCCCCTTTAGGTTTAAGGACCTTTCTTTCCTTTTCTTTTTTATAGTAAGAGCTTAAATTAATAAGTGCCTTCCCTTTTTCCTTTTAATTTTTAGTATAGGCTTAGTTTAGGTCTTTAATTCTATTAATAATTTTAAGGGAAGACTATACCTTAATAAACTAATTAAAGCTTAGTAAGTTATTCTAAGGTTTAGCTTAGTTTTAGTACTAACCCCTTTAAGGCCCTTAGCAGTAATAGCCCTATAATTCTTATATTATATAGATAAAAAATCTAAGAAAAAGTTGCTATAATTAGAAAGGTAAGTTCCTTTCTAAGCCCTCCTTAGGTCTATTATAGCTACTAATTATTTAAGCATTAATAGTTTCTATTTTAAATACTATATAATAAGGCATAATTATAATAAGGTAAGTTATTTTAGTTTACTTTAAGTTTAATATAGTCCCTAACTAAAGTAGCCCTTACCTATATATACCTTTTATTAAGTAAAGGTATAGGCTTTCCTTAATTTCTAAGTAACTTATAATAATAAAGATAAGAATAATCTAAAGTCCCTATTTAATATAAGTTTAGTTTAGTTCTATATCTATTCTTACCTAGCTAATATATTATAGTTTAAAGTATATAAGGAGGTTTAAAGAACTACTTAGCGCTTAGTTAATACTAAGCTAAGTATAAGTTAAACCCTTACTATTACTAAGGCAGTCTCTAAGGGCTTTAAGCAGGATATATTAAGCTATATAAGATATTTAGCTATAGCTATAAAGTAGACTAATACCTTATTAGTAATAGTAGCTATAGTAGTTATAAAGGAGAACTTAGCTAAGAATAGTAAAGAGAGGGGGAAGGGGATAGGAAATAAAGGTAAAATAAGTAAAAAGGGGGGGGGTTTAAAAGGAGGGAAGAGGGGGGTAATTTAAGGCTATAGTAGAATTTAAAGGCGCCCTTAAGGCTACCCTTAAGGCACTTAAAGTATCTTTAATAGTTATTTTCCTTTTTGCTTTATAATTTCTATAGATAAATAAATTAAGCAGCTATAGCTTAGTCTTAGTATAGCCCCCCTTTTGCTACCCTCCTATATTTATTTATAGTTATTAGTCTTTATATAATAGCTATATAAGCTCCTTTTTACCTATATCTCCCTTATCTCCTTACTAGGTCTGCCTTAGGCTTTATTTTTCTTTATATAGTTAATCTCCTATCTTTTCTAAAGTATAAAGGCTAAGTAGTATTAAGGGAGTTAGCTAATACTAAGTATTTATTAAGTAAGGTATTTTACTAATTTAGGTAAGTTAAGGGCTATATAGATATCCCTTTAGTTTTATATTAGTCTTACTTTAATACCTATTAGTTAAAGGTAGTTATATTTTAAGCACTATATAATTAGATATTAATAGTTCTCTTCTTTACCTTAGTAGTAGTATATTAGTAATTCTACCTTAAAAATATAGTAATTATAAAGAAAGTAATTAAAGCTAATCTTTTTTATATATATTTAAATAAAGGCTGCTAATTTAAACTTAGTAAAGTAGTAGTAAAGTTAGATAATTTTTGCTTTAAAATAGAAGTTAGGGTTTTATTTAGCTATATATTAGTCTTAGTATAGATTATAGGTAAAGGCTTTAGTTTTATCCTTATATTATCTATCTTTTTATTCTTTCTTTAGTTTTTAGCTTAAACTAAAGGCCTTAGGATTAAAGAGAGGGCGGTTTAAGAATAGCTTATAGTTTATAACCTATATTTATCTTTAATAGATTGCTTAATAGCAAAGGTGTATTATAACTATAGTGTATATAGTATAGATCTTTATTACTATACTATTTATTTTAATATATTTATAGTATTATTAAACTTAGTAGTTAAGGTAAAGGTTAAGGGGTAGTATTACTATTTTAGTTTTAAGTAAGGTTTATAGCATTGCCTTATAGGCGCTTAATACTATTTAAAGGCACTTAGTTTACTTTATAATAAATACTTTTATAATTCCTTTAGCTATACTACCTTATTTAGTAGGGGTGTAATATACGCCTATATTATATATAATAAGGCTCTATATAATCTATATATATAGGAGTCTTAATTCCTATAGTAAGCACCCTTATATAAATACTATAAGTATAGTAAGGGCTAGCTATTAGTATATAAGCTTTTTTATAAGCTATTTTTAGTATACCTTCTACTATAGTTTATAGTATATTTAGACTCTTAGAAAGTATATAGCTTATATTAGTTAAATTATAGTATTACTAAGCTAAACCTATATTATATTTAGTTATCTTTTCTTAGTAAAATAAATAAGTTTGCTTTTTTAAGGATAGAATTAAAAGCTAGATTTTTAGAACTATTTTTAGCAGACCTTTTATATAGTCTTAAGGTGTTTCTATATCTCTTCTATTATACGTTTATATACTAGAATATTTATATTATCTAAGAATCTAAGGACTAAAGTAGAGTAAACTATTTTAAGTTTTTTATATAAGGGTGTAATATATAATAGAAATAGTATTAGGGATATAAGGGACCTTTATAGAACCCCTATAGGTATAGGTTAGGTAGTAGCTATTTTGCCTTTAAATGTTAGGTAGGCTTTTTATCTATTAGTAAAAGCTTAGGCCTACTATACTATTTATATAAGTAATTTAGTAGTAAGCATTATATATATTAGTTATCTATAATAGACTATATTAAAGGCTATAGAGATATTTAGTTAAAGAAGTAATATAATTCTATTATAGTGCTATACTGTTTTTATAGCTTCTATTAAAATACTAAAGGCTACTTTAGTAAAGCAGTTTACTTTATTACTTATTTAGAGATTAAGGAGAGCGCCTCTCTCCTTAAATATATAAGTAATCTATACTACTACTACTACTTTAAGGATTTTACTTATTATACTTAAAAGGGAAATAGGATGCTATACTCTTATATATTATATCTTTAAAGGGGTCTTCTTAGGCTTATATAAAATAACTACTTTAGCTTTTTAAAATAGTTTTAAATAGTATTTAGCTTAATAGTATATATTAAGAAGAATAGCTAAAGTATAGGCTAAAGGTTTGCTATATACCTTTAGAAACTTAGCTAAAAGCTTATTAAGCTTAGGCGCTTTCTAGTTTAGTAGCTATTTAAGGATATTATAGATCTTATTTATTATAAATTTATTCTTATTAGGGAATGCTATAGAATTAAAGTAGGTATTAAGATTATTTAAAAGGTTGTTTGTTCTTACTATAAATATTAGGAAGAACTAATTAAAAAAAGCTTTAGCTTTACCTTAATAAATGTGTTATAGTATTTAGAATTTATCTATACCTTAGTATAAGGGCAGAACCTATTAGGTTTTTAGTAGGAGTCTGCTTCTTAGTTTAGCCTATTATTTAAGCTTTTAAAAGCTTCCTTTACTTATTATTGCTTTTACTACTACCCTTTACTAAGAGCTATATTACTTATTATATATAATATAGTCTTAGTACGCTACTACCTTAGATATAGCCTTTTAATTTACTAAGGTATATTAATAGCGCTATTATCTTTAAGCTTTATAAGCATTCTAAACTACCTTTTATATCCTAAGGTTCTACTATAGTTATATATAGGGATTAGTATAGGGCCCTTTTAGTATTATAGTTATAGTAATAATATAAAGTTTTACTATAAGCTATTTAGTAAATATATTTATATAGCTTATATATACTAAGAAGGAAAGAAAGTTATTAGGGTAGAGCTAGTATACTACCTTAGTAAATATAAAGTCTTTATCTATATAGTGCTATTTAAATTAGTGTTTTATAAGTAAGGGGTTAGTATTTTTAATATTAATATAGATAAGCTATAGTATATAGTTAGAACTAATAAGGTTATACCTCCCTAAAAACTATAACACTATATTTATAAATATCTATATATAATTAATAATACTATCCCTTTTACTTTAAGTTCTTTATATTATTTCCCTTTAAGGTATAGTAAGTTTAAGCTACTATTACTTTATAACTATAAGTAGTGTTTTACTTTTTAGTAATATATATTTATAATAGTTTTATAATAGATAGTATTAGTTAAAGTCCTTAATAAATATATTATAGGGCTATATAGGTTCCTTTAAAAGTGTATAAAGGGGAGATATTTAGTTTTATTTATAGTTAAGGGAGTAAATTAAATATATATTAGTGTTTTATAGTGTAATTATATACTAATTAGTGCTTACCTATATTATTTATAACTTAGGACTATAGTAGTAGTAGATGTATATAGCTATATAGTTACTTTAGGCTACTAACTAGTAAAGTCTAAGACTTAGGTTAAGGGGTAGTTTACTGCTCTTATTAAGTTCTTAAAGCGTAACTATATTAGTTTTAGGCTAAGCTTTAAAGGCTATATAGACTAAGTAGGTTTTCTTTTATATATTTTAGTATATAACTTATATAGTTATATTTATTAATTAAAGGGGGTATTAGTTTTTATTAGTAGCACTTTTACTATAGGACTGCTATAGTTTTATAGAAAAGCTTTAATAGCTCCTTTTAAGTAAAGGGGGGGTAGTATAGTAATAGAGTCTCTATTAGCTATTATTAAGTAGCTACTTTATAGGCAGTTAATATATTTCTATAGCAATACTTTATAAGAAAGCGTAAAGCTAGCTAATCTTCTTCTACCTTTTATTACTTTAGTTTATTCTTTAGTTTTTAGTTTAGCTAAGGTAGTAAAGGTATTAAGCTAGTTTAGGTATATAATATAGGCCTTAGCCTATTACTTATTAGTAGTTTTATAACTCTTTAACTATATTAAGTAAGGACCTAAGTAGTTTATATAGCATTCCTATACTACTTTTATAAAAGTAGGGCAATTGCTTTTATTATTATAATAGGCAGCTATATAGTAGCTATAGTATAAGGCTAATATATAGTATACTACTATATAACTATATTTAAAGCATTAGTAGCATTAGTAGGGGTAAAGGGCTTTATTATAGGGTTTAGCTTTAAATATTTCTACTTTATATATAATTCTACTATAGTATAGTTTATTAGCTATATTAATATTATTAACGCTTATAATTAAGGGCGCTTATATAAAGGTTCTATATAGTTTTTACGCTACTACTCTTATAATTATATATCTATTAGCATTAGCTAAGTTACTTATAATAGTTTCTTTTATAGTATTTTAGATATAGTAAATAAAGAAGCCTTTAATAATAATGCTAAATACTTAGCAGTTTAGCATTACCTTTAGTTTAAATATAGTTTAAACCTAAGTAGTATTTTTTATATAAGCCTTAGCTATTTCCTTAAAGGTAACTATTATATTCTTACTATAAAGGTAGTATACTACTACTATAGTATCCTTACTTATAGCTCTATTAATAGTATTAATAATCTCTTTTAAGCTATAGCTTTTAGCTATATTACTAATACCTTATTCTTTTATAATAGTTTTATAGTAAATATATAAAGGGACTATTATAAAAGTAGGGGGTTAGGCTACTATAATAAGAAGGTAGGTAGGTAAGCTGTTAGCTATAACTTATATTTATAATATTTCTATTATAGTTCTAAGCTAAAGTACCTTCTTAACTACCTTCTTAACTATTACCTTAAGAGTAAAGGTTATTATTAAGTCTCTTAGTATTAAGTAAGAGTAAGTTATAGCCTTCTATTAAGCTTATATAATCTCTATATTAATAATATATAAAATAACGTTCTAAAGCCCTTTTAGTAAAAAAGATAGCACTAACTTAGCAATTTTATTATATTTTAGTTATAAGTATATTAGTACTTAGTCTTATATTATATTAAATATAGGCTTAACTTAGTTACTAAATATAATCCTACCTAAATTAGTAAGGGGGTTATAGTAACTCTAAGAGAGGCTATAATTCCTACTATTTATAATAATATTTATTACGTTACCTACCACTCCTATGCTTTAGGCTTAATACGCTATTAAGGAGGGGGGTAAATAGGTAAGGCGAATCTTTTTATTAACTTTTTAAGCGGATTAGAGTTAATTCTGCAGCGCTATTACAGTGCGGGCGAATTCGCGAAAGTTTAAGTAGCTATATTACTTATTAACCTTTACTTTAATTTTTAAGTATAATACTTTTATAAGTAAATTAAGGTAAATAATATAATAAAGAAAATCTAAGGCGCTTATATAGTAATTATAACTTAGCTTTAATAGAGATACTATTAATATACTTACTAAGGCTTTAATTTAGCCCTTTATATACTTTTTTAATACTATTTACCTTTATACTTTAATAGACTTAACTTTATTAAAAAGCTAAAATAAAAATAAGTAAATAAATAGTATTAAAAAAAAGCTATAGTATAAGTATATTAGCCTTACTATACCCTTATAGTAGCTAAGTAAGATTCTAACTTTAAAACTATATAAAAGCTTATATACTCATATAAGCCCCTTAATAAATATAAGTTATTTATATTTATATAAATATATATAAAAAAGATTAAGCTTAAATCCTTTCTATATAACTAATATATCCTTAGTATAAATTCCCTTATTTATTACTATTAGCTTAATTTTAAGAACTACTACTATATTATTTTAAAATATTTAAAATATAACTATTTATAACTATTTAAACCTAATATACTACCCCTTTAAAACTATAAAAATATTTAAGTTATACTTAATATACCTTAAGCTATAAGCTTTTTTAGTAAGTAAATACTTAAAACTAGCTATATTCCTTATTTTATATTAGCTACTTACTTTAAGGAAAAATAAAAATATAAGGTAAATAAAGTAATAAGAACTAAATAAGATTAATATAAGGCTAACCTAACCCTTAGCTAAAGCTAAAATATAGCTTAACTTAGCTAAAGTAATTCTATTACTATACTATTACTAAATATTTTCTAAACTTAAGGGGTTAGTAACTTAAGCTTATAATAAAGTATATAAGGAAGCTTAAATATAACTATAAATTATAGTTACTATTATTACTTATAACTACTATTATTAATTATATTACTACTTATATAAAAAAAAAATAAAAAGAATAAATATAAAGGGAGTGCTTAAGTTAGACCTATATTAGCTCTTAGCTAATCTTACCCCCCCCTTAAGTCTTTTATAATTACTTAAAGAGGTAGGCTTTATTAACTACTTTTAAGGCTATTATAATTTACTTTAAGAACCCTAAGCACTCTTTCTTAAAGTATATAGTTAAGCTACCTCTATTATTAGCTTAACTCTTTCTTATTCTCTCTTATTTAATTAAATTTTACACTACTTTTTATATATTACTATATTTTACTTATATAAATATTAATGCCTTAAAATTAAAAAGAAGCTAAATTAAACTTATAAAAATAAAAACCTTATTTTTAGTTACTTTATTCTCTTTTATTTACTCTTTTTAAGCTATAAGCACCTTTTTAACCTTTACTTTATATAAAAAGTACCTTTTTAGCTATAAATATTATTAAGCTTTAAGTTAGCTTTAAGAGAGAAATAACTTATTAAAAGATAATCTTTACCTTACTTAATATACTTATAATAAAGTTTAGTAAGGTTTAGAATTAAATTAAATAAAATATTATATTAGCTTTAACTTAAATTAACTTACTTTTCTAATTAAAGTAATAGTTTATAACATTTTAGAATTATATAAAGTAAGGATAGTAAGGCTAAGCTTAAGCAGCACCATTAGGTAATATTAGTTTTATACTAATATAGGACTAATAAAAAAACTTATTAACTTTAAAAGAAGCTTATTAAGATTTCTTTTTTTAAGTATATTTTAAGGGAAGAAGTTAATAAAAATTAACTAAAACTATAGTAGTTTTATTAAAATAATATTAATTAAGGGGTAATTTATAAAAGAAAAGAATAATTAAAAAAGAAAAAAAAAAAAAAGGCTAAAGACTTAAGAGGAAAGCCTTTATTTATCTTTTTAGCTACCTACCCTTATATAACCCTACTATTAAACCTTATAGCTATTAGCTAGCTACTTTATTAATTTAAACTAAACTCTTTAACCTAAATAAAAGCTAAGTTAATACCTTATTAACCTTAATAAGACTTTAAACTCCTTTATATTACTACTAAACTTAACTTATTCTTTATTATTTAATAGCTTATATTAATTAAAAATAAATAAAATAAGTAAGCTTAGAAGATTAGTTAATATAAACTAGCTTATACTAACACTAACTTAAGACTTTATTAGCTTATATTAGTTTCTTAGAACTACTATTACTTAAATATAAATCCTACTTATACTTAAACTATTTTATTTTACCTTTTAGTAACTATTACTATACTTAGCTTAATAAGTAGTACACTTTACTTTTATAGCTAAAACTACCTTAGGGCCTTTATAAGCTTTAGTAAATATATAAATGCGTAGTATATAGGTTTTCCTCCTTATACTAGGGTTTTTTCTATATAGATTAGTAAGATAAGGTACTAAATAGCGGCTGCTACTAGCTATCTAGGGTAATTTAATAAATAAATATAAAAAAGATTAGCTTTAATTACTTCTTTTATGTTTACTATATTTATAAGGTAGAATTATTAATATATTACTATTAAGATAAAAAGAAAGACTATTAATATTTAATTATATAATACTTAAAATATAACTACCTTTAACCTATAGGTACTAATATAAAATTAATATAAAATTAAAGGGATATTTATATAGCCTTTAACTTACCTAAATTAATAAAGTACCTTACTTAATAAATACTTAGTATTAGCTAAATCTTTTAATACTATTTAGCTTTTTTACTTTAAAAATAATAAAAGATTAACTATATAAAGAAAAAAAAGGCTTATTATAAGCTTAATAAAAAAAAAGAGAGATATAAGTAAAAAAAAGCTTATATATTTATTATATAAAGACTAATAATTATAAATAAATATAAAAGGGTAGTAAAGGAGGGCTATACTAAAAATAAGCTATAGCTACTTAGTTTATTTATTTATAAAAATTATAAAAAAAAAAAGAAAAATAACTATTATAAATATTTTAAGTGCTTTAAAGATAGCTATAAAGGCACCCTTAAGTTTTATTATAACCTTAAGTAGCTTTTAACTTTTCTTTTTAAACCTTTTCTTTTTTTACCTATTTTACCTTTATTTTTTATATTCTTTTCTTTTTTCTTATTATACTTAGTTAAGTTCCTTTTTATAGCTACTATAGCTACTATTATTAATAAAGTATTAGTTTACTTTATAGCTATAGTTAAATACTTTATATAGCTTAATATATTTTACTTAAAGCCTTTAAAGATTACTTTAATAATAATAAGGGTTTAACTTATACTTAGCTTAATATTAACTAAGCGCTAAGTAGTTTCTTAAACCTCTTATATACTTTAAACTATAATATATTAATAGAGTAAAAATAAATATAAAATTAAACTAAACTTATATTAAATAAAGACTTTAAATTATTCTTATTATTATTATTATAAGTTACTTAAAAGTTAAAAAAAGCTTATACTTTTACTTAGTAAAAAGTATAAATAAATAAAAGCTATTTTAGTTAAAAACTATATTAAATCTAAAGTAAATCTAAATAACTTACCTTATTATAATTATACTTTATTATATAGCACTTAAAATAAGAACTATTAATACTTAAATAATTAGTAGCAATAATAAATTTAAAAGGGGCTTAAAAAAGAACTTACCTTTTTAATTATAATAACTTTTTCTTAGATTTTTTATTTATATAATATAAGAGTTATAAGGCTATTACTATTAAAGGCTTTAAAAGGGTTAGTATTAAAATTAAACTAAACCTTAAAATAACTTATTAAGCTATAATTTATTTTTTAAAGTATAGTCTTTTTTTAAAATTATTAATAAAACTAAAGATTTAAACTAAGCCTATATTAAAAACTAAAGAGTAAAAGAAAGAGTACTTATTAATTTAAGCTTTTATTATAAAAAAAAAGATATTTTTAAACCTAAAAGAGAGGACTTTATATATAAAAAAAGACTTAACCTTTTAAATTACTTATTAATAAGCTAGTTTTAATTAAAAAATTAAAAAGTAAAAATATAAAAGTATAATAGTATTAATAAACTTTTACTTTAAACTTAACTTAAGCCTTTAGTTTATTTATACTAAATTAGTAACTATACTTTAAATTAGTAACTATATTTCTAATTAAGTAAGTTTAATAATATATTACTTAATATAAAACTACTATAAAATATATCTTAGGAACCTTAAACTACTAACTAATATAGATTTCTATTAGCTTTAAATTAAACTATACTTAAATATCTTTAATATATATTTAAAATATATACCTTTAATATATAAACTATATATACCTACTATATTAATTCTCTCTTAGCTTTTTTAGTAACTATAGGTACTAATTTAGCTAATAATATACTATATTTTATATATAAAAACTATTAAGGCCCTACTTTAAAACCTTAACTAAGGAAAGATATATAGTAGTATATGTTATGGTCTAGCCCGATTGGGCCATCGCGAGTGTTAGGCGCAAACATACCGGTCTCCCGGATCCCTTGCCAGCTGCGCCAGCTGTAAGCTAGGCAAAAGGATATATATTAATCAGAGTTATAGGTCTCTAATTAATTAACACTTATATTGCCGGTCGCACGCTAGGGGTGGCAGCCGCCCGCCAGCTGTAAGGTACTAGGTTAAAGACCTAGTCCATTACAGTATATAGGTTTTCCTCCCTACCTTAGGGTTTTTCCTATATAATTAACTAAGCAGAGGTACTAGAAAATAGCTCCTAAGCTATCTAGAGTATTTTAATAATAATAATACTATTAACTATAAATTTATTATTTAAACACTTCCCTTTAAAAAAAACTTATTAATATTTAATATAATATAAATTAAAATCTATAGAAACTTTATAATACTTAGTATAATATATAACTTACTATTAAGTTTATATACTTTATAGAATACTAAACTACCTTTATATAAAATAAAAAGTAAAGAGCTTTACACTTTTTTAATAGTATTTAAAGTAATTAAATATATAAGTTTAAGCTTTTTATATAAAAATAGACTTAAATCCTTTACCTTCTTAGCTACTTATACTATTTTTAAGCTATTATAGTGCTAAAAGTAGCCTAAAATAGTAGCTATAAGTATAGCTATACTTATCTTTACTTAATAATTTATATACTTTAAGGCTTAATTAATTTAACTATAAAATACATTTTATAATTCTATTTTATATTAAACTTAATAGTTAAGTACCTTCTTAAGGGTAGCTTTATAATAAAGGATTTTAGTAAGTTTAAACTTCTCTTATAATAGTAGCTTTTTAGTAATAATACTCTTAAAAAAAGCTTTAAACTATTATACTTTACTATATAGTAAAATTACTTTATATACTAACTAATATTACTATAAATAAGCTTAAATATATTATACTATTTAATTAATTAACCTTAAAGTAAAGAGAGATTTAAGTATAATATTTTAAACTTAGCTTTAATTTTAAAAGCTATAAAAGGTTTAGTTCCTTTTATTAACTCTTTTACTATTAAAAAAAGGTATATAAAAATAAACGTATTAATTAAATAGAATTATAACTTATATTCTTAAGGCTATTCCTTAATTTAAATTAAATTAAATAAACTATTTAATATAGAGCATATATTAATAAATATTTAAAAAACTTTTAAAGCTTTTATACCTAAAAGTATTAAGGTTTTAAATATTATATATACCTTTATCTAAAAATAGTATTAAAATAAATATAATAAATAGAAAAAAGTAAAAAAGACTTAAGCTATTATAAATACTATTATAATCCGGACTGGACTCCCTAACCTAAACAGAGGCTGAGTTAATGCCCTATCAACCCTAATAAGACTTTAGATTCCTCTATATTGCTGCTAAACCTAACTTATCCCCTACTATTTAATAGCTTATACTAATTAAAAATAAGCTAAATAAGTAAGCTTAAGAGATTAGTTAGTATAAATTAACTTATACTAATACTAACTTAAAACCTTATTAACTTATATTAATTCCTTTAAACTACTACTAATTAGATATAAATTCTACTTATACTTAAACTCTTTTATTCTACCTTTTAATAACTATTACTATACTTAGCTTAATAAGTAGTATACCTTACTTTTATAACTAAGACTATCTTAAGGCCTTTATAAGCCTTAGTAAATATATTTATTTATTTATTAAAATACCTTAAACAGCTAGTAGCAGCTGCTATTTAGTACTTTATCTTACTAATTTATATAAAAAAAACCCTAAAGTAGGGAGGAAAACCTATATACTATATATTTATATATTTACTAAGGCTTATATAAGCCTTAAAGTAGTCTTAGCTATAGAAGTAAAATATATTACTTACTAAGCTAAGTATAGTAGTAATTATTAAAAGATAGAATAAAAAGGTTTAAATATAAGTAAGATCTATATTTAATTAATAGTAGTTTTAAGAAACTAATATAAGCTAATAAGGTTCTAAGGTAGCCTTAGTATAAGTTAGTTTATATTAAGTAGTCTTTAAGGCTTACTTATTTAGCTTATTCTTAATTAATATAAGCTACTAAATAATAGGGAATAAGTTAGAGGCAGCAGTAATATAAGGGGATTTAGAGTCTTATTAGGGTTAATAAGGTGCTAACATAGTCTCTGTTTAGGTTAGGGAGTCTAGTCCGGATTAGCGGAGCAGCCGGCCGATAGCTGTG
The DNA here is from genome assembly GCA_018360135.1 of Claviceps sorghi. Classification (NCBI taxonomy): domain Eukaryota; kingdom Fungi; phylum Ascomycota; class Sordariomycetes; order Hypocreales; family Clavicipitaceae; genus Claviceps; species Claviceps sorghi. Next base: position 2,563 of record SRPV01000108.1, on the reverse strand, counting down.
AGGTCCGGCGGCGGGATCACGTGGGGGTGGGCGGCTGGGAAGATAAATAAAGGCTTGTATCGCCACTACGTCGGTCCTAGGCTGGGCGCCTAGTATTATATGCACTAGGTGTGTCTTCTTCTATGTGTTCTAGTATAATACCTCTATTATAAGAGGGTAATAGATTAGCTACTATATTTAGCTAGCCCTTTAGTAAGAATAGGTTAAAGGCTTAAATAGTTATCTATTATACTATATTACTAAATTACTAAAGCTAATAAAAAAGGTTATATTTTAGTAGTTTAATTTTTACTTCTCTTAAAGCACTTAACTTATTTTTAAGATAACTCTTTATAAGTTATAAAGCTACTTACTTTTTTATAATAGTTATAGCTTTTAACTTTAATTTAACCTTTTTATTCTATACTATTTAGAATAGTAAATATATATAGTTTTACTAAATAAGCTATCTTAGCTTATACCTACTACTTATTTATTATAGTATAAAGTTAAGACTAAGCTAAATACCTATTAAAGTAGTTAAAATAATATTTATAAGTATTACTTATAAAGGCTAAATATAATTATTCTTTCTTTTTATACTAATTAGCTATATATTAGCTATACCTTAGAATAGCTTTATAATATATTATAATATAGCTAAATTTATAGTATTTATAGTATTACTTAAGGTAGATAATATTTTTATATAGTTTAGTATTAAATATTTTAGCTTTATAAACTACCTTAACTTAATATAAATAGTTAGCTATATTTACTTTATTAATACTTATAATAAAAAAAGCTTTATTAAAGGTATTATATAGTTTTTAAGTTACTATCTTAATTATTTTAAAGCTATTAGTAATAGTAAAGGCTTTTATAATATCTTTTTTAAATTAATTTTAGTAAAGGTAATTAAAGAATCCCTTAATAATTATACTAAATACTTATTATTAAAGGGTTATATTTAATCTAAATATATATTAAACCTAATTCTTACTTATTAAGTAAGGTTTAGCTAAGTCCCTAAATATTATAATAGTATCCTTATTATAAAGGTACTTTATAATTATAGTATATTTAGTATTAATAGCTATATTAATAATAGTAATAATATCTTTTAGAAACTTAGTCTTAAAAAGCTTACTAATAAAGGGTCCTTTAATAAGGACTTTATAGTATATTTAAGGTAGTACTACTAAAGTAATTAGCTAATAAGTAAATTCTTAACTAAAAGGGGCTATATTAATAGTAATAGTTATTTTATAAGCTATAATAAAAGCCTAAAAGGTTCTTAAGTTAGTTTTAAGCTAAATTATTTTTTTAATAGCTTTTTTAATAGTTTCCTTAAGGTTTTTTATTATAATTAGTTTAAAGGTATTAATAGTGCTATAATAGATATATATTATTTTTATATTTAAGTAAAAGAGGTAAAAATCCTAAATCTCTTTTAGTAAGCCTATATTAAATAGCTTAGTAATTTTATTATAATCTTTATATAAGTATACTAATACTTTATTTTAACTTATAATAGGCTTAGAGTTAACTTAAGGGGTAAATATATTATTATTATTATTAGTCTTTATATTTAAGTAGTAGTAACTCTATATAAAGCTATAATTCTTAATATTAATATCTATTAATATTACACTATCTATTATACCTATACTTTAAAACTAATATAGTATTAAAAAAAGGGGTAAATAAGCTTAATAAAACGTTTTATTAACTTTTTAAGCGGTTTAAAGTTAATTCCACAGCGCTATTATAGTGCGGGCGAATTTACGAAAAGTATTTAGTAAATATATAAATATATAATATATAGGTTTTTCTCTCTATACTAGGGTTTTTTCTATATAGATTAGTAAGATAAGGTACTAAATAGCGGCTGCTACTAGCTATCTAAGGTAATTTAATAAATAAATAAATAAATACTATCATTATAAAGGTAGCTAGAATTAATTAAATAAAAGATAAATTAAAGATTACCTTTATATTACTATAATTTTTAAAAGAAGCTAAAAAAGACTTTAATATTAAAAAAATTACTACTTTTATATTATTATAGTAATTAATAAATAGTAATTAAAAGAATAAGCTTACTTTAAATAAGTAATAACTATTATAGAATTAATTACAAATATTTAATTAAAAGAATTAACCTTAATTAAACTTTTTCTTAGGGCTTAAGGGTATTAGAAATAAGGGGTTTATAGAGGCTTTTGCCCTCTGAATTACTAAGGTAGTGAGGCTTAGTAAGCTAAAAGCTAGAAGGGCTTTGCAGCACTATAGCCGAAGCTATAGGCCTTATAACTAATATTAAAAGCTTAATATACAACTTTTAGTATATAAAATACACTAAATTCTAGCTTATAAAAGGTAGTAGAATTTTCTTAGATTTTTATCTAATTATCTAATATTATAGGTAGCAGGCTTAAATTAATAGTTTATATAGTTAGTAGGCAGCTAGTAAGGGGGAATGTTTTCTCCCTTATATACCCTTTAAGCCTATTAAAGGCTTAGCCTTATAAAAAAGGGCTTATAAGCTACTTTTTATTTTCTATAAAATTTATTTATATAG